>JARKIC010001892.1:0-89767 GCA_029378375.1 Mycena olivaceomarginata
CCGTCATTGCTCATCCCTTTCTGGCCAGAAGTCAGGATAGGTAACGAGTGAGGGCCATAAGTCATACAGTACCTGATATGCTCCGATACCATCAATGTCTGCGCTTATGGATGCTAAAGACGCTGGATGACGATGAGACGGGTATATAGTAAATATAACGGGTGCAGCGGAGAGGTCCCACCGCTTGGGGAACGCTATCGAGGTAAGGAGCAGAGATTATATTGACGCAACCCACCAGTCGAGTCATCTTGGCAATGAGCCCGGTCTGCTCCCAAGAGATTGTGTCAGGAACACTGGGAAAAATAGGTATGAAATCACGTACTACCGCTGTACTCTAAAAGTGGACTTGAGAATAGCTATGAATTGAAGACGAGATATTAAAACTCACCTTGTCCAATCCGCTGATCATCCCAGTAAGAGGAGTGCGATCGGAGGCATGTATGACTTACAGCCTGAAAACGACGATCAGCTTACGTCCCGAAACCTAGCTTCACTGCGCCAAGGAAAGTCCAGAATGGTTCAGCGTAGGTTCTTTTCCGAGCGCCACTATATAAATGTTTTGATCAACGTTGTAGCACCTTACCTGGCATGCCCCATTTAAATTCGTTCAACGACCGATAGTATCTCACCAGTCTTGTATATTGAATCCAGGATCCACTATGTCGGGTTGGAACGAATCGTAATCGAGGGAAAATTCTTAATTTTTGAGTATGTTGATACAGTGATTGTACCACAGTTGTGCAGGAATGCGCCAGCCTTGTTCCACTGCCTAGAAAAGATGGCATCTATGCTGTTCTCGCGGGGAGAAAGCGAAACCCCCGGCACGATCAGAGATCTTCAGCATCCGACCTCCTGAGTTTCAGATGAATATCACCACCTCATGGAGCAACGTTACAGTATGTCTGGTGGCATTATCGGTACCCTGGTGTCCTTGGGAGGAGCACCGCCACCGTGCTTTCAGCACATCGGCACATCTACTGCTTATGCCGAGATCCCGAGGCTCAAGCGCCAAACACGCGTCTTGCTTTTCTGCCCATACCGTCCTTCACCCGAGAGTCCAACTGATCTATTGCTTGGGGGAGGTGGGACGTCGCGGGTCGCACGGCAGGACTCGTAATTCTGTTTTAAACGGCGAACTCTTGCACTAGCATACAAAATATAATTATATTTCAGTCCTCCCTAAAGCTGAAATAGGACCAGATACACATTCAATGCGGACTTATTTAAGAATTTCTTTACACCTCTGCTTCCGAACAATCTTCGACATCTGTACAAGGACTGCCTGTACTTTGAAGCTTTGGTAATTGATTCAGGGTGCTACTATCAAGGACAAGAATCAAGATCACCACAATTGTAGCTGATGCTCGTAAGTGTATCCAGAAAATTGTGTAAAAATAGCACACAAGAAACACCAGGAGCTTTGTTTAAACAATTTGTGTCGAGACATGAATTGCCGTTTAAACAGGTAAGGGTTGTCCTGGATGGAAGGTCACTACTATTACTGGTGGCTACTGTGCTTAATCGTTTCAAGTTTGATTAATCCCGTATGGATTAAACAGTGATTAAACAGTACCGAAAAAAAAAAGCTGCACAGCGTCCATCGCTAGTGCCACCCCGTGCAAACATTTTGTTCTGAGCAGAAATATTTGAATCTTGGCTGTGCATCATCCACGGGTGGTCACAAGTGAAGCAAACTGTGTCAGCATTATCAAAGTCCTGGAATCGATAAGTTCAACATGTGGTGGTAAAAGAAACACTCTGTATACAGAGTACTTGGGAGACCCATCGGGGTTCTCGGCCACAAAGGCGACACAACACTGAGAACAGTTCGGAACCGTGCACGATCCACGTGAGCCAAATCGCATGGTGAGATGTAGAGTGGGGCGGAAACAAGGGAATATGAGCACAGAAAAGTCGGTTGAACGCCCTCATACTTGAGGGCAGCCGATGGCAGCTGAATGGCAGCCGACAATCGGGATCAGAAATAACCGAAAGTTGGTATCAGCAGGCGTAGTAATGACCAGTCGTGAACTTCTAGGAATAAGAAGGAATCGAAAGTAAGGGCGCACATCAATATTTTGCGACCGACAACATTTCAGGGATTCATTAGGATGTCGTTAAGGTAGAGAGCGTGGGAATCCAGCACCTTTATGTAAGCAGCCATCACTTGCAACTTTTGGCCGGAATTATAAAATCCCCATAGTAGTTAGGGGTATTCTGGTCAATAGGAATTATACTTAGGGTTATCATGTACAGTTCCTATTGACCAGATTCAAGAAAAAAAAAGATTTGAGAGAGTCAAGGCCAAAATAGTTTTTCGCTTTTTTTTGAGTTGTAGCACACTTTTCACAGTTATCGGAGCATTTTTTGACACAATGTGCCCGCAACATATGGCCGCAGCACAGCCACCACGTGATCGGCCCGTAATTCGGTCCGATCCGGGCCGCCCCAACCACGCCCCTTTTGCATGGCTTTGACATGCGGCTTCCATGAGGCATTTGTACTCTCCTTTCTCTTTCACTCATCCTCAGTCCTAGACATGGCTAGGGCTACAAATCACGCAAGGCACGACAGAACAACCTCCAAAAGGCCCGAAACTCCCAAAAAGCCACTGTGGAAGAGGTGCCAGATGAAGGTGACAGTGAGCACCTGACCTCAGACTCCGACAACAATTCTCTGCACAACGACTACTTCCATGACCATTCTCACTCTGCAGCTGACAATGAAGACAGCTGGGATCTTGATCTTGGCAATGAGCTGCCTGATATGGACTGTGATGACATTCTGGAGGCAGAACAAGAACCAGATCTTGACGAGGAAATTGTTGTGGCCCCTGAAATAACAGAGGAAAAGGAACTGGATGCTTTTTCTCAGTTTCTTTCAATGCACAGGCTGCAGCTCAGAAGGCAGAACGGGCCCGTGAGGGGCAGCAAAAGCGGCCAAGGCATTACCATGGCAATGCTCCAAGAACAAAACGTCGTCACAAGAAGATGGGAAAGGATCTAGCACAGAAGGGATACCTTTCACTCTTTGATTACATACAGGCCAAGAGGACAGCTGCAAAACTGCCGAACACAGATCTTGACTCCTCCTCAGCTGGAGATAGCTTCTCTGCTGCCCAGTCCCCAGCTGACTCTCAATCCAACTCTGACTCGGAATCTGGTTCTGAAGATGAAGATGAACCTGGAACATCTGCAGCTGCTGTCCAATCTCCAAAACCAGGCACTGAGGTTTGCATTTATCCCATTTTTGAATTGCAATTCTGATGCACTAATTAATTTCGTTATCGCACCTCTGCAAGGACTACCAACATTGATGAAATGGAGAATAATGTGAAGAAATCCCTGGATGAAGTCCCAAAGCTGTCTATCATTCGGTGAATTTAAATAAATTTCATGGTTGGATGCTTCATTAACCTTTATGGGTTTTCTAGGTTTGCCAACCGTGCAGCACGATTTGTTTCAGCATATGCACAAGGACTGAGTGGGGGTGACTTGGTTCACATCAACCGCCGGTTCAGTGGCCATCGCATGTTACCTCCCTCAATGATTGCAGAGATAAAGGCTGCCATTTCAACCTATTAATGTACATATTGGGTCCCAAAATATATTCTATACTTGCCTGAGCCTCCTACCCATGTTTGAAAAAAAGAAAAGTTTTCTCGACCTCAGATTTGGCCGTGGGAACGTTTTGATGGCTGCTTACATAAAGGTGCTGGATTCCCACGCTCTCTACCTTACGAGAAGATCACAACATGTCATGACAGATCCCATTACATAGCGTTAGGAATTGCTCTGACGGGTCGTGACACAGTGAAATGTCAGGATGGATCAGGATTGACAATGACAAGCAGGGATCCGTGATGTTTCGTTGTGATGGGTGATGAAAGTAAAGTCGTTTTATTTTTGTCCGATGGCGGCCTTCATAAACGAAACCTCATTTTTTTTACTTGCATCACCGCGTTGAGGACTCAAACGGGTGTGTATTTCACATCATAGGGAATTACTAGTACATCGTGAGAATCACCTTATGATCATAGCCCAGTCAGGACCACCGGCAGCATCACTGAATTGGAGGGAGATTTTGTGTCTTGCTGAAATGACCATGGTAGTGGGGGACCAGACGAAGGAGCACAGGCGAAATGCATGAGGAATCCAGAGTATGTGAGCTGTGTTGTCCTTGAGATGGAACCACCCATTCCGAAACTGAACGCTGCTGTTAGACCATTCATACACCTGAATGGTGTTGTCGCCCGATCCCGAGGCGATGCGCGTGCCATCCGGCGAGAACGCAACAGATTCGACCCAGCCGGTGTGGCCCGCCAGAGGTTCACCGACCGGCTGCCCCGTCGCGGCATCCCACACCCGGATGGTCTTGTCGTCAGATCTCGAGGCGATGCGCGTGCCATCCGGCGAGAACGCAACAGATGTGACCTGGCGGGTGTGGCCCGCCAGAGGTTCGCCAACCGGTTGCCCTGTCGCGGCGTCCCACACCCGGATGGTGTTGTCGCCAGATCCCGAGGCGATGCGCGTGCCATCTGGCGAGAACGCAACAGATGCGACCCAGCCGGTGAAGAGCGAGCCGGTGTGGCCCGCCAGAGGTTTGCCAACCGGCTGCCCCGTCGCGGCGTCCCACACCCAGATGGTCTTGTCGCGAGATCCCGAGGCGATGCGCGCGCCATCCGGCGAGAACGCAACAGATCTGACCCAGTCAGTGTGGCCCGCCAGAGGTTCACCGACCGGCTGCCCCGTCGCGGCATCCCACACCCGGATGGTCTTGTCGTCAGATCCCGAGGCAATGCGCGTGCCATCTGGCGAGAACGCAACAGACTTGACCCAGCCGGTGTGGCCCGCCAGAGGTTCACCGACCGGCTGCCCCGTCGCGGCGTCCCACACCCGGATGGTGTTGTCGCCAGATCCCGAGGCGATGCGCGTGCCATCCGGCGAGAACGCAACAGATGCGACCCAGTCGGTGTGGCCCGCCAGAGGTTCGCCGACCGGCTGCCCCGTCGCGGCGTCCCACACCCGGATGGTGTTGTCGACAGATCCCGAGGCGATGCGCGTGCCATCCGGCGAGAACGCAACAGATGTGACCTGGCGGGTGTGGCCCGCCAGAGGTTCGCCAACCGGCTGCCCCGTCGCGGTGTCCCACACCCGGATGGTGTTGTCGCCAGATCCCGAAGCGATGCGCGTGCCATCTGGCGAGAAGGCAACAGAGTTGACTGAGCGGGTGTGGCCTGCCAGAGGTTCACCGACCGGCTGCCCCGTCGCGGCATCCCACACCCGGATGGTCTTGTCGCCAGATCCCGAGGCAATGCGCGTGCCATCCGGCGAGAACGCAACAGATGCGACCCAGTCGGTGTGGCCCGCCAGAGGTTCGCAGACCGGCTGCCCCGTCGCGGTGTCCCACACCCGGATGGTGTTGTCCATAGATCCCGAGGCGATGCGCGTGCCATCTGGCGAGAAGGCAACAGATGTGACCGAGCCGGTGTGGCCTGCCAGAGGTTCGCCGACCGGCTGCCCCGTCGCGGCGTCCCACACCCGGATGGTCTTGTCGTCAGATCCCGAGGCGATGCGCATGCCATCCGGCGAGAACGCAACAGACCAGACCATGAGGTGGCCCGTCAGAGGTTCGCCAACTGGTTGCCCTGTCGCGGCGTCCCACACCCGGATGGTGCAGTCGTCAGATCCCGAGGCGATGCGCGTGCCATCCGGCGAGAACGCAACAGACTCGACCGAGCCGGTGAAGAGCGAGCCGGTGTGGCCCGCCAGAGGCTTGCCAACCGGCTGCCCCGTCGCGGTGTCCCACACCCGGATGGTGTTGTCGCCAGATCCTGAGGCGATGCGCGCGCCATCCGGCGAGAACGCAACAGACCGGACCGAGCGGGTGTGGCCTGCCAGAGGTTCGCCAACCGGCTGCCCCGTCGCGGCATCCCACACCCGGATGGTCTTGTCGTCAGATCCCGAGGCAATGCGCGTGCCATCTGGCGAGAACGCAACAGATGCGACCCAGCCGGTGTGGCCCGCCAGAGGTTCGCCGACCGGCTGCCCCGTCGCGGCGTCCCACACCCGGATGGTGTTGTCGTCAGATCCCGAGGCAATGCGCGTGCCATCCGGCGAGAACGCAACAGACCGGACCCCAGCCATCCCCTGTAGCACCAAGGTCTCTGATGGTGGCCATACAACATCCAGAGCTCCGGCCGCCCGTATGAGATTGCGAAACATTGGACGGTACCGGCACCAGACTATCGAGTCTCGTGGGGCGAATACCAGGCCGGAGATATAGATCTGTGGTGCAGAGGCCATGTAGCCCTCACGAAACCGCTTCTCGAACTTGATGTAGTCCTGCACAGTTTCTTGGAGGCCTTTGTCCTCTAGAGCCTATGGCAAAGTAGGATTAGCCTTCTGTTCAAAACTACAAACCGTATTCGCACTTACCATGGTCCACTCCAGGAACATAGGCAGCATTGTACCTGGTTGTGTAGAAGCACTCAACGGTATGTGGAGAAGCGACGACACCTGATGTGGGTGGAAAAGTGCTCCGTAAGTGGTGCGTGGTCGCTAAACAGGCGTAACGGAGTCCTGGAGATATGCACTTCTCAACCTTTCGAGAAAGCTCTTTGACCTCTGAGTTCAAGGTGAACAATCTTGATAGTCCACAGATGTTGAATTGAAGGCCAGTGTTCATGATCCTCAGACATGCCAAAGAAAGCTCTTCCTGCGAGTCGAGGCCCAGATCTACGGAGAACGCGCCACTTTTCGTCGTGTCCAGAAGGAAGTCGCGCAGGGATGTGTGGAGTGGGGAAATGGGGTCATCCTCCGAGGTCGTCCCGCTGAGCAGGGAACCAAGCCAATACAGGATGTGATCCACATCTGACTGCTCTTCCTTGGGAAGCAGGGCAACAGCAAATGCACGAAACACCCGCCGGGATTGAGGTGTGCGTACAAGGAATATCCACCCCATGACGCGCCGAAACAGCCTCACCAACTCAGCATCCTCTCCCTCGTCAAAATGCATCGCGAGGATGGCACGGTAGGAATCGTAGAGTGACATGACGGGCCCTTCCCGCAGTCTCCGGACGAAGTCCCTCCTTTTTGATGTCGATGCCGGCCGCCGAGTAGCCGTAAGTTCACGGCAGAGGGCAGCCGCGCATTCAAACAACGTCTGCGCCGCCTTCGCGACATCGTCCACCATATCCGCAACGTCGGCGTTGCGGTAAAGTTGGGCATGGACGAACTTATGGATGTCCTCAACAGAACCTTCCTCGTTGTCGATAGGAATGTGGCGCGTGGGAAGACCCACGAATGTCTGGAGGATTTCTTCGTCGGAACGGTAGGTGAAAAGGAAGCGGACGAAGGGGGGGGAGGTTACGTTCCGAGAGTAGTTCCTGCAGGATACGGAACAGTTGAATAGCCTCACCCTTGGGACACTCGTCAAGAGCGTCAATGGTAAAGATGAGAGGTCTCCCATCGTCGATGCCACTAGCCAGTCCCCCGGTCAACAAAGCGTCTCGTTGATCCACTATGTCCGAGCTCTCCAGCTGCTGAGTATGGAGAGAGTGCAAGTAAAGCAGGTACTGCGGATTGAGCTGAGCAAGATGCTTAGCCCAAGAAGGAATCAGCTGTGATGAGGAGCGATCCGGCACCGAGCGGTTGAACGCAAACAATGGCACCACAGCAAGATCATCAGACTGCAGCTCCCTGGCGATGGTGTGGACGATGGCCGACTTTCCCTTACCCGCCGCACCGTGCAGCAGTAGCGTGCGCGGACTGGCGGGGTGTAGGGCCCAGTCACGAATTCTTGAGAGAATAGCGACGCGCGTGCCGGGTAGGCATGCCTTTGATCCGTTTCGGCCCGGCATCCTTCGCGGAGCGTAGACTGTTGATGATGATGTGATCATCTACGCAGTTAATGAGTCCTTTTCATGCGAAATATTTCCGTCAGCACTCACGCAGCTCGCTGACTTTGGCAAAAATATTGAAGACCGTAACCTGTGTATCCAGCTGTTGGTTCAATTTCATGCGCTCGGCTAGGTTGGCAAGCTCCTCTCGACGGATACCAATAGCTTCCACTGACTCCTTTGAGAGCTGTTTGGCTAGAAAAAAATTAGGTCCGATAACACCCACTAGCTTGATGTAGGGCACAAACTGAGGTTATTCTCTGAGAGTGTCCACAAAAGGTGAAGACTTTGATAGATGGCGGAGAATAGAGCTTGGGACACCCGTCGTTGATTAGGGCGCTCCCTGTCGAGCTCTGGGTCATCCCAGTCTGCAACGAGCACACTGGCTCGGCCGATTTCTTCCACTAATCGAAGAACAGACTCATTTTGGGCGATGAACCGTTCAAATTTCTACAACTCGGTCAATTTGTAACGTAGAGACTTGGTCCACGCTTACCGAGCGGGCGATTCCGACCAGTCCCATGACAGCTTTGGCGATGGGGTTGAGCTGTGGTCGCTTGAGCAGTGGGAGACAGTTTAAAGGCACACCCACCTCCGATATCGCGGTTCCAACCTCGATCAGAAGGCTGATGTACCCGAAGGCCTTGATCAGTTTGGGATTGACGTCAAGCGAAGCTCGCATGGCGTCAACATTAGTGTTGTCCGTAAAGCGGCTCGAGGTAGCAATCTTGAAGACCAAGACGGGTCGCTTTATCAATCCAGACTCGACGGAAGGCGTCAGACAGACTAGAAGCGCTCTCAATGACTATGACAGGAATTGTGGCCATGAACGCACCATTAACTTCCGTATCACCCGCCGCGAGAGTCCAGTTGTACTTGCGCATGAGCCACAAGCAGATCTTCGTGCTTGCTCCGCGTCGCCAAGATCTTCACTTCGAGAGCAGAAGAAGGCCTGCAGAAACTAGATCGAATTAGATGGTAATCCGATTTAATGTGTGAAGTCCTCACAATGTCATTCGGCGGCCCACGTACGCTTCCGGATCGAGCGATGGCATTTCATAAAGGACGCCGGGACAGTCCTCGACCGACAATACAGCGTATAAGCGACGTGGGATTGTCCCGAGCATTCTCGTCTTCTTCATTGAGGGTAGATCTTGATTCTTCACATCTGCAACGAACTTATGGTGCGGGTCACCTAGCTGCCGCTACCCCGTGCTTGAGATTTTCCGGGCCGAGTTTTGCATCTATTTCTTATCCCTCTTTAGAAAGTGATTCTTTTGACGATACAAGCTGATCCTAAAGAGGGATTTGTATTTAAATCAAAACTGAAGGAGGTAAACTTTTTTCTTGCCATCGAATTGGCCACAAGCGAGGGAAATAATGGAAATTTGGGCTGGTTGTGGCTGTGTACAGGGCCAAAAAAATTCTCCGGCCAATTGGCCACTAAGTTTGGGTAGCGGCAGCTAGGTGACCTGCACCATAGCCAGTATACGCCCTACAGAACTGAGCCATGCATACACAACAATGCAAAGTGAAGCTTTTCGCCTTCATTGCCCCTTGTCGCCATGGTAAGTACACCCCCGTTTCTAAAAAATGTATCAGGGAGGTTTTTGCTGCAATGTTGTGAAACAATTGTCTGATCGTTACAAAATGCTGTGTCAAACATTTTTGAAACAAAGATAATCATATCCCACAAGGCTTGTGCAATGTGCCATTGGGCAAACATTTTTCAGGGACCTTTGGCAGACATTCTGTTGGACATTTGTACGACTAATTTTCCCGCATTGGATAGCCCAAAAAACATTTATTATACAAAATTTGGCCAGCAACAGGCACAGGTACACAAACTAGTATGTAATGGTGGTTGCCATATTCCGCCTTCCCGTCAACCTGCCGGTCAGGGTACTCTTGCGAAATGAGCTGCGTGAGCGTGCTGTGTGTCGGAACACGGAGAAGGCAACTGTGCCCGTGGCGTAGGGGTGGCACTTAAGTGTGACGCGGGTCCTGTGTGTATGGAAGAAGTAGCGCGTGAGTCAAGGTAGGATAATTCCGGATAAAGCAGTAGGAAGGGAGGAGGCGAAGGACTCACAGTTGCCCATGAAGTCTGCGACGTGAAGTATAATGGGCATGGGCAGTACTGCTGCACGGAAGGATGCTCCCGCACACCGTGCTGCCGCTGCCTCCGCCGATCTTTGTCGTCGTCCCACGGTGCTCTCGAGGATCCTGGCTCGCGTTTGAGGGCAACATCAATTGTCATTGGAGCTAGATTCGTGAGCCACGGCGACAGCGGCGGCGGTGGGGCTGTCAGTGGGCCGGGGGCCCAGACAGACGGTTGCGTGTGAGGCTTGAGGCTCGAGGGTAGATTCGGCAACTTTTGAAACTGACGACATCGCGAATTGAATATTGGGCTAGTTTGATCGTGGCTTGGATGGATCGTGGGAGATGGGTTGAAGGAGGCTGAGGGTTTGAAGGGATCCACCTTGGCCGCCAATACACATTTGGAGGCTACGAGTTGCCATCTTGCCGGCTTGAGCAGTTTCCCAGATTGAGGCTTGTTTGTCTGAGATGGCCCGGGGTAGCAGCCAGGCTGGATGACGAGTTGACTTGCAAGTTGGATTCAAAGCAGGGGGAGAATGGAAGTGGGAGAAGGGGAGAAAAGGACAAGAGACAATTGTGGGCGCACCAACATTGTACTTGTTTGTTCTGATGCGCACGGACGTGGTCGATCATGGCAGTTTCTAAGTTTCTGATTCCTTGCATGTAACTACATATAAATCTCAAATTGCGAATATGTACACCGATATAGCTGCTCAATTGAATACCTACCCTACCAAAAATGCTCGGTGAATATTTTCGACAGCGTATTAGAGAGCTTTAGGCAACATGCTGACAACCTTGACCAAGCGTTGACGAGATGGTTTGCTTTGCACATTCTCAAAACCTCGTTACGACATATTCCGGACATCCTGGGAAATGTCTCCGTCACATTCATCCTTGATGTTTGATGAACAAAATGTTGGATTGGCGGTGTAGTGTGTGTAAAGTAGCTCAAACGCCACGTCATCAAAGCGTGACGACACGTGCTACTCTTCCCACGCTTGCGCTTCAGTAACCCAATGTTGGCGGCAAGAGGCGAGCGATCATTTTCGATCAAACACAGACCTCGCTCAACACCCCCCCAAATCGGGTAAGCGGCAATCGCCGACCGACTTTCAATGGTCTCATTTCTGGACTTTTTACTACGACTTCAAACTGCGACCGATAATGCTAAGATGTTGGCTAACCCCCATTTTACTTACTGCAAAGACGCTTATGTGCTCAGATCATTTTATTTCGTTGTCCATCGTATAGAACCGGGATTTTCGGACAATTTCGGCGTTTGCAGCCCGATCAATATCGTACATAATAATCGCGACTGACGACGCGCGACGCATGCTTCTTTTCTCTGTGCCCTCTCCTTCCCTTCATGCAGTCTAATGCTCCGCCTAATGCCCACGCCCTGACGTTGTTCTCTACATTTCGTGCACATGCAGACTCTCTGGAGCCACAGCTTGCAGATCCTCCGCCTCCACCACCGAGAGGCGGGCTTCTACATACTCTCATTCGACCACCATCAGGAAAAACTCCTGGGGAAATAGGTCGCCTGTCAATTCTGTAGGCAGAAATAGCGATCTATAGCATCGGTAGTTCCGACTCACCGATTTGTAGCTCTATATCACTTTGATAGCGCCGGCACGTAGCTATAAGTGGTCCCGTAGCTTCGCCCAAGAATTTATAGCACTATAAGTACTGCAAGGTCTCTGCAGAGTAATAGATACTGCCTTGTAGTTGCCACCGGTGATTTCTTGGGCTTCGTAGTCCGAGGTGATTACTTTTCCCCGGAGGGAAATTCTGACTAAGTCCCGTGACTCACATCCAAGACAGACAGATAATCATTCAGATAGTCTGTCTCGAGTGAAGGTATCGACATCTATGTACGGATTAAAGTAAAAGTAAGTAGCTTTGTCCAACGCATTGTCCGCGGTCCATCGCCGGTCAATTCGCCTACCGCATTTGGCCTGCAAATGGCACGGTCGTACAAAATGCTCGATAGAGACGACAGCCGAATTGCGGCGAAGAGATCGAGAAGAGCGCTGGATGGTATACATGCCGGTGGTCGGGTCTGGCTGATTGAAGGGTGTGAACCACTCGACATAGGCGAGCGGGTGGGGGTAAGTGCCGTATTGTGGGGGGTAATTGAAAAATAGCTCGGATCTGACCAACACGAAGGCCTGAGGGGAATATAAGTGGCAGAAAATTATCGGAGCTCAGGCTCGTACCTTCAATACCAGCTGATGTTCGATAGCTGGGAGGATCCTCAATTATGAGTGCGGTGTCGAAATGTGCAGGTGTACCAGGGGAACGCCCTCGGGCAAGAATTGGGGGCGTCGCGCGGATCCGGGCTTTGCGAGGGGTGGCTGAGAGATACCGATTCTTAGCGAGGTGGATCGTGATTTGTTTGAATACTGCAAAACGGTCGTGGCGATTGGGAAGAATACCACATCGGGGCATGTCCCCCCGGATAAAGCGGGTGAAGGCCGGGATGAAATCCGAGGCCCCATGTATTGTCTCAAGCTGAGTGACAGTAACGTCGGGGTAGGAAGGCCTTTTGGCGATGGAATAAGAAGGGATGGTGATGGGAGATGGAGTAGCCAGCGTAACCGCGTTCTCAGAATCAGCCGTGCCCTCAGGCTCGGGATTATCTTCATCTGAGTCAGACTCAGGAGGCGCCCGCGCCTCGGCGGTCAGCGTGTCGTCGAGCCAGTCAAGGTAAGACTCGCGCAGGGCAAATGCTTCCTGCCGCTGCAACCAGACGGTCATCTGGGAGGTGTAGTCCCGACGGTTCGAAGCCTGGTAAGCCTTCTTGGCAAAGTCGATGTGAAGCCGCTCAGGGAGCTCCGTGTTATAACCATCAGCGCTGCCGAGAGCCCAGATACGGTCGACATAATGCTGAAGGGCATGGAGCTTCGGTATATTAAAATGTTTGCGTATCTTGAGGTCGATAAAAACATCCTTGTGCGAGTGGAATGTGTCGAGAGACTCCTGCAGCCGGCGCAAGGTCTTTGGTGTGTGAGATTGAAGTTGGGCGTAGTAAATGAAGTCCATCAGCGACTTGACAACGGTGAGAACCCGTGCGTTGACCGCACCCGCCAGCACACCGAGGAAGACTCTCTGCATCTCTTTGTGCTCTGTCCCTGTCCACTGGGAGACGGTCGAGATTCCCTTCTTGAACTGCCTGAGCCCTGGATGAGGATTCATGGCTTTGAAACGCGCGTCAAATTCAGCCTCGCCCAGGAGCTTGCTACACCATTTGACAAGATGATCTTTGAAGACGCCTTGGTGGAGCTGATGGAGGAGATCCGGCGTGAAGCAGGTGAAGATATCACAGTGGGGAAGGTCTCGCCAGAAAGGCTGGTAGACTTCGCGTAAGCCGTCTCGGTCGAACTCAGGAGGATCGTGCCCTTGCTGATGGCGGTCCAGCAGGGCGAGCGTCTCCGTGCAGTTGCGATACGAAAATGGGGAGTTCGCACCCCGCTCGTTGTGGGGGACAATGCAGCGCGGGCAGCGGCTCTCCTTGCAGCATGCGACCAAGCACTGCTCCGGGAAGTCGGGCCACATAGGCAGCAAGAATGGGATGGACACGTCGGATGAATCCGTCTGCGCACACCATATCGACACCCTTCTCGCCGGCTTCAACGAGGGGCTTGAGCAGCGAGCGCATGCAATGGTGGAAGAGGCGGTATCCAGCCAAGGCGCGCGTTGCCTCTGTGAAGCATTTCAACTTCGATACGGGTAGGTACCCGATTAAAACCATCGCGTGCGCAGACGGCTGACGTCGAATATCCTTTGAGATGTTCCCGATACTCAAGTAGACGGGCCAAGCTGTTTTATCGCCTTGGAATCGCGTGAGCTGCGTCTTGTCCGAGGTGAGGATTACGGGGCTGACAACAACGCCTGGTGGAAGTTTTTTCTGGATATCTGTGAGTCTGGGGACGAACACCATCGACTAGATGGCTTACCTGTATTTCCCACCACCATTCAGCTGTCCACATTTCATCAATAATCCGACTCGACTCGGACGCGCTGGTGTTTCCGTACACACGCTCTGGCATGTAAGCCATGTATTCACGGAAAGCAGGGTTCCCGAGTAACTCCTTGATGCACTCGACAGGGTCCCGCTTCCATAATTCGAGGTCCTCAGTCATTATCTCGTCGTTCTCATCCAATTGATTCCCCGAGGCGGTAATGATTTCACACTTCCATCCTGGGCCGGTCGGAAGCTTATCGACTTTCTTCAGGTACGCGTAGTTGTTGTGGTAGCTGACACGAGTGCGGCGCTTTGTCTATAACAACGGTGAGCACAAGATAATATTGCGGGACGTAACTTACAATCGGAAGCTTCAGATAGGCATCCGTAGCAGTCTGCCCAACATGCTTCGACAGCCAGCTTGCGAGTCCCCATTCATCGCTATCAAGGAACGGTTCGTAGCGGCCAGAACCGCTGGTCGCCTGTTCCTCTCGGAGACGCTCAAAGACGGTCTTGCCTTTGCCGAGAGTCTCGGCACCCACTCCGACGTAATCTTCACATCCCGGGAACTTGTCGTCGCCAGGGAATTCCTCTGCCAGCCGTACAAAATTTGAGGGATAATCATCACCCTCATCGGGGACCTCTTCAACTGTGACTCGCCGCCGGGATGGCGCTCCATCCGGGATCTCTGGAGGAGGCGGCATTTCCATGTCGTCATTGGCCAAGTCACCCTCAGGAATGTCGGGTAGCTCGCGGCTGACGAACATGGGTAGCGCTGGCTCGGGTGCCTGAGAAGGTACTGCAGGCAGCTCGTTCTCCTCTCGGGCTATGTTGACTGGAACAACCAGGCTCTCGCGCCATTTTTTCGGAGCAAGCAGCTTTCTGAGAAATGTGTCGATTAACTGCAGCTTGACTGGGCCGGGTAGTCTGGCAGTACGGGCAACGGTACGCTGAGGGCATGGCTTCGTATAGTTGGAAGATGTCTGACACGATGCTCAGATGCAGGCTTGTATTGTTGATGCGCCGCTATTGCGTGCGTGTTTCATGCGCGCCGCTGTTTCATGCGTGCCGCTACGTATCAATTGCGTGATAATTTTTCCATGCGCCCCTACTATCGCGTGATGCGGTGGTGGTGCGACCAACCGGACCCCACCATTCCCTTCCACTCCTCTCTTTATACCCCCACTCTGTTTACCCCCCCAACAACGCGTACATCTCCTTCAACAAGCCCCACCGCGTTTGTTGAACGGAACCAAATCCACGCGTCACTATAAAAGAAACGGTACGAAGCTCGTCCCTCCTCATTCTTCCCCACAAAAGAATACTCATATCTGTTTTCATTGCACCTCTTCCCCTTAAAAATGACTTCCACCAACAATACCTCCGCCCCCGCCCAGCGCCGTACCAAGTCCGCTGCAGTGCCTGTGTCCACTACCGGCAGCAACAAAGAGAACCAATCTGGTGCGTAGACCCCCCTGTCTCGCACTTTGGGCTGACAGGGCCTCACAGCTCGACCGGTCCGAAATAAGCAGCCTTCTGCGAAGGCCCGCGCCGCCGCTGAGGATGAGGATGATGGTCAGTAGTGCCCTATTTCCCTGATTATTTCTATTGACTTTCTCTCATTTATTAGACGATAATGACAGTTACAGTGCCGACGGACTTCATGAGCAAGGCTCGGATGATGGCGGTAAGTGTGTACGATGCCTTTTGCGACTCTCGCTGACACTGCGAGATGTTTCTGCAGACGACTCCGAAGACGAGGTACAGCAGCGTACCCGTCGTGAGGTCCGCCCCAGCGCAAAAGCAGCCCAGCAATGTAAGTAAATTGACTTGCGCCTTGAGTTCATTGTTAACTGTACCTACTAGCCGATGAGCAGAAGGAGGCTGCAGCTCGTAAGGCAGCCAAGACAGCCAAAGCTGCCCAGAAGCAGCGACAACAAGAAAGTGGCGAGGAGCCCGAGCCTACACCCCTCCCGGACACTGTCGTACGTGTTTCGAGCTTGCACGCTGTTCGTTACTGATCACCCACTGTACAGTTCCAAAACCGTGAGGTCGACGTGCAAAGCAAGCATAGCAAGACCCTTGTCCAGCGCACATCTCGGATTCCTGTGATTCAAAGCCGCCCTACTACAGTAAGTCTATTTTAACTTGGAAGCTCCATTTCACAGCTCTTCCAGCCTCGGTACCATGCAGCCTCGAGCTCTCAAGTAGCTCGTCACTATGAGGAGACACTTGCCTCCCAGAGTATCAGTGACTGGCGCCGTGGAGATCGATACGAAGGACCTGTAGTCCAGGAGGATCACCGCCCTCGTGTGCGTTATGTCCCCCTTCATTCACAATTTTTTCTTACCGTCTGCAGGACATCAATGGCAACATCCCACCGACTCACGTACGTCTTGACCTCAGGGCCTTCCCGCAGTATCGCACAAACGAATGGGCTCCCATTCAGCAGCCGACATCGCCGGAACTTGACTATGGTTGCCAGCGGGAGCAGTCGTCGTCACCGCCGCGTCACCATCATCGCAACTCAATGTCATCCACCCCTCGCGATCCAACTCCTTCCACCTCCGGCCACAACCACCGCTCCGCCCCCGATGCAATCCCTTCTACTTCTGGCCGCACCCGCCCAGCGCGCCCCTCATCCCCGGCGTCGGGCTCCAAACGCGCACGCTCTCCCGCTGAGGATCTCCGCCCATCCCAAGCTCAGAAACTCAATGACCATCAGGGGCGCGCGCGTGCTAAAGACTACGACAGCATGACCCAAGAGATTGTCAGCACGGCCGTCACGTACTTCCGGTGCTTGCTTGCCACCGAGGACGCCTTCCCCGACCATACCTCCGAGACTCATCTGCTCACGCTCGCTTGGACGATGGCGCGCCAGGAACACAAGCTTGCGATGGATATGACACCGGATATTGCGAAATTGGTGAGTTATATTCGCATCCTGAGCTTGATCCTTCCTCACAGCCTCTCTAGATCACCAGCAGGACGTCGCAGATGCGCGGGGAGCTCAAGACCAAGGTCCGCGCGCTAGTCGAGCTCACCTTCGGCTTCGAGAGCGGCCAAAACAAGCGCAATGTCCGCAAGAACCGTCAGCTTGCGGAGGATTTGAAGGAAGGCATGGGGTATGCATACAAGGTGCGATAGTATTCACGTTCAGACACATTGCTGATCTCCCTGTAGACGAGCCCCTCGAAAGCCGACAGCCGCAAAGGGCTTTACAAAGCGCCTCTCATCCAAAAGTCACTGAACGTGATGTGGTTCGCCAACCGTCGCAGCGAAGGCGCCACCCATCCGGAGATGTTTGGCCCCATCCTACGCAAACCGACGCTCGCCCTTGTCCTGACTGCGGTACGTATTCGGCATCTAGCTCATCTATTCAAACTAAATTATTACTTACAGATTGAGTGTGGCATCGACGAGTGGGCCACCGGCATCAAGGCCGATGTTCCCTTCACCTCCGCAGACTACCGCTCCGTTTACATCGACCATATCAAGGCGATGTCCGATTTTGAGACGCGTTTCCGCTCCGCGTGACATCCTGGGCAACATTCTGACCCGTCTGCACAACATTGGACGGTGTGTTCCCGCAGCTAATCTGATACTATCCACTAATTATTTCCACAGCTTCCACTCTGGTGCGCAGCCCCTCGTTGCCACGGCCCCCGCGACATCCCTCTCCACCTCCGCAATCGATGCGGCTATCCGCGAGTATGATGAGGACGAGGAGACTGTTACTGAGGGCGAGCTTGGCGAGGCCTCCGAGTAGATACTTTTTGGTGTATTTTATTGTGCTTGAATGATAATTTATTGTCCGCCCAAAATATAATGTGCTATGGAACCCTGGAGAGCTTCGTAGCGCACTAGAGCGGTAGCACTATGGAGTACTAGATTAGTACAGGTACATGACTATGGCGTGCTAAAATAGCTGTCTGTAGCAATTACTGGCGGCTATTTCAGACTACAAACCGGGGACATAACTAATTAGCTATGCGAGCTATGCAAGGTATGTCGCGCTCGATAGGCTGCGGGTTTTTTGCTGATGACGATGACCCCGTCGAATTTGACGTTGATATGGTGCCTGCAGCTGGTGAGGCGGCCGGCTCGCAGTTTGCACCTTCTCCATCCAACCACCATGCTGTGAATTTTCCAGAACACGCCCGGGAGGCCTTTGCACAGCTTCCACCAATTAATACGGACCTGCGTACCTTCGCTGCACCCAGACCTGACAGTGCTCCTTCTCCCATACCATCGTTTCCCTCCCCTTCATTTAATTCTCGTTATCTTGACAGCCTTGCATCTTCATCTTCCTCCTCGCTTGCCGGTCCCAGCAATACTCCCGCGTTGATCTCCTCCTCCGACCCTCTTCCTCTGACACCCAGCTCAACTGAACTATGTGAGCTCCACCATCAAGGGAAAGTTCATTCCCGGGCGTCTTCCGTTAAAACCTGGGAACTGGAATGCTACAAGTGTGGTATTTGTATCAACACAAGTATTTCTGCGATTCGCGTTCTCGAAAATATTAACCAGTTCCAAACTCTGGAACAACATATGCGGGGAAGGCGATGCAAGCCTCGCAAAACTGATTCGCGTTTGCTTTCAAATACACCTTCGTTTTCTGCCCGGTTGTCGGATAGATCGCTCCCGTTCTCTCCGTCCTCCTCAACCGCTTCCATTCCCCCAGCTTCTCCTGCGCCTTCAAGTGCCCATTCTTTCAGCTGGTCTCCGCAAATTGCATCCACACCGCTTCGCTTCGAGAACACCTCGCAAGACAACTTTCTCCTGTGCGTCCGACTGATCTATCAATGTATCTCCCGCTGATTTAGTGTGGAATCTCGCATGTAGGACAACTCGTTTTGCATCTGCACCTCCCGATGTCCCGCCTAGCAACGCTCCCACTGATTCTTTGATGGATGTTGATCCTCCGAGCTCAGGCGGTAATTGCGCAGGTGTTGCTCTCGAGTGGCCGGAGGATATTCCCTTTCATTCTACATTCCCATTTCACCGTCTCACCCTGCTTGGAGACGATGGAGACCTACCATTTGACATCGAAATTCGTCAACGCGGCAAGGTCGTTACTGCATGGTCCAAAAAATGCCGGAATACCAGCACACTATTTTCCGCACACTGTCAAGAGTGCGATGGTATACGCAAGCGTTTGAATGACCTGGCGGAGATAGCCCGGGACGCAAAGAAAGGGACTAATTACAAGTTCCTCGGCCATTCTCAGCTGCGCGACCTCATTGAGCGCAACGAGGAATTGAATCGATTGAAGCTTGAGGTACGTCTTTGAGGGTGTGTTCAACACTAGTTTAATTATTTGGACAGTCCCCTGAACCTTGGACGTCGTATCGCAACTTGCACTCGCCAGTTGGATGATTTTGAGCGTCTCCTCACGGCAATTGCGGAAAATGACGTCCCTCGCATCCATTCCATTATAGAGACGGCGGCCACATCTGTATCGTTTTCTTTGTCGGTTACCGAGGAATCCTACAAGGCCGATCAGTAATACCGATTATAGTATCCGAGGTCTCACACCTCCCTTGGCTCGACAACAATCTTTACGACCGGATTTTTCTGGATCAAGAGGGCTTTCTTCACAAGATAGTCGTAGTGCTCGACATCCGCAAGATACATTGGATCGCTGACTTGACGTGGGATGGTGAAGGTGATAGTGTAATCGAAAAAATTAACATGGACGGGGTTGAGAGCAGTGTTGATTTTTGTAAGGATATGGGACTTGAGTCGACTCCATGACTTGTTACTGAAAAGGTTAACGACCTCAGTGATGGGCGGCCCGCGTGAAGATTTCGACTTCTTCATTTGTTGGGCGGTGTAAACGGAGATCTTGTATTCGATTTCGCGTGGGACAGGTCGTTTATCTGGGGCAAGAGTTGGTCAGCCAAGATGTGAGGGATCGGAGGCAAGGGGATGGTCATTTATAGGGAATTCGCACCACACAATTTCTTTGCACTTGCACCACGTTTGCGTTTCTGAGAGACTACAACCACCTCATCGTCCTCGTCCTCGTCCTCGTCCTCCTCGTCCTCTTCATCTTCCGGCTCCTCTTCTTCCTCCTGCTCCTCCTCGTCATCTTCCTCCTGCTCTTGATCATCATCTTCGTCTTCCACTTCGTCGTCTCCCTCTCCGTCTTCAACAAGAGTACGATCAACATCCATGTTGGCATCGGGGTCCAGTCCCATTTCATCGTCCGACCCCAGTTCATCTTGAGCAGCAAGGGTAGCAATGGAAGTGGAAATCTTGCGTGAGGCTGCGCGTTTGGACATAGTAGATGACGAGCGGCTGCCAGGGAGCCAGGTCAGACCATATACCCAAAGAATGAGCTCTGTGACGCACCTGGATTAGGTAGAATCGGTACTAGAATGAGCAAGAAAGAGCAAGAATAGTTGTCCGGGCGAGTAGGAAGAAGACGATTTTTGGTAGCAAGCTGATAGAAACGGAGAGCAGAGCTGGAGAGATCTACTCAATGCTGTTCTATCACGCGTGTTTTGAAGGAAATCGACCGAGAACTGAACAAGAAAAGACGTCTGCAAGATGGCGGCGTACACGCGCTGGAGCCGAATAAGGTCGAAAATGAAACGCGTAGATAGGGAATGAGACCACATTAGAATGAAAGCGGCTTTGAAATGCTTTCGAACGCACCTATTCACAAGGGATTTCGTCAAGAACTGGGCTCGCAATGGACGCGACAAGAGTGGAAGTATCAGAAGTTGTTCTTATTTATAAAATGATCGGTAGTGTCATTACATCCTCAAATAGCTGTAAAAGTGGTCTAAAAGTTGCTTTTGAATCGTGTTTTGGTGCTCCTTTTCCAGCTTTTCTAACGGCTTTTAAGACCTTTTACGCTTTTAAAAGACAAGGGACTTGGCTTAAAAAAGGAGAAAGTCCTTTGGGCCTTTGTGACTTTTCATCCTTAAACAAGGGCCAAACAAATACTTTATTAGCTCAACTTAAGTTACGAGGTGAAATGACCGGCGGGACATCTTAAGTCCTTACTTATAGGACTTAAGTAAGTGATACGCGCGGGAGACCACAACAACCTCCGCAAGTTCCTCGGGGTCAGGACCACAAGATACTATATATATACTGGCCGACACATGCTTTTTCTCCTTTATATGCTCATTCCATATGTTATACTACTTACCCCAGGTCACCATATTCTTTCCTACCTGAGACACTCGTTCGTCTACATCCGGAAAATGGTAGCCGAGCCATAGTTGCGGTATATTGCCATAGCAAGTCGTAGTGGCCATAGTGGTCCATAGGAGGCGCCTTGGGCTGCTGTTTTTGCGCAGGCGTCGACCGTCTCGTTGCCGACAATGCCGACGTGCGCCGGTAATCACGTATAAACTAGACGCCACACCGAGGACAGCCGCAGTTAAAGCGAGACACATATGTGCATTATTTTTATCGCCTCTGCTGATGGCTGTCTGGGACAGCCGCACTATTGGCTCGGAAGTAGTCTTTTGATCAAAATTGTTCAACTCCCTGTAACTTCTTCAATATGGAACCAAATTCAAACCTAAATGTATGCAGGACATCGAATTTGACGTCTCCCTTAGCCTAGACTCTCAAATGGCTCAAAAACATGCATAGAAAGACTATATCCAAATCTGAGCTGTCGGTGTAGTGGTAGGATAGGGTCGAGGGCCAGAGGCACTCAATGTGTGTGCATGCTTGCCAGTAGCACGATCACGTGAATATCGCTAGCTTGTCCGTCACCTTCGCTATTCGATCCTTTGCGCAGCGTTACCGCAGGATCTCTGGTCTTCGAGCCACCATCCAACCATTCTGACCGACTACATCGATGTAGTGGTAGGATAGGGTCGAGGGCCAGAGGCACTCAATGTGTGTGCATGCTTGCCAGTAGCACGATCACGTGAATATCGCTAGCTTGTCCGTCACCTTCGCTATTCGATCCTTTGCGCAGCGTTACCGCAGGATCTCTGGTCTTCGAGCCACCATCCAACCATTCTGACCGACTACATCTATATTCACGTGATCGTGCTACTGGCAAGCATGCACACACATTGAGTGCCTCTGGCCCTCGACCCTATCCTACCACTACATCGGATGTACCACCTCCAAGAAAGCCAGCACAAGGATAACTAGGACAATTCAAGCATATAGCCTGAGGGAGACGTGAAATGTGATGGCCGGTGTTGTTTTAGGTTTGACTTTGGTTCCATATTGAAGAGCTTGCGGGGAGTTGAACAATTTTTGATCGAAAGATTACTTCCGAGCCAATAGTGTCTCAATGGAGAAGAAAATTATAATTCTGGCGACATCACCCTCTGCATATTGCATGTAAGCTTTCCCTCCCAAAAATTTAATGTGTTTGAACATTTGCCCACCCTGCGAGGAGGTAGTCAACAGAAACAACACGTCAGGTGCCAAATGGAAAGATAAAATACATTTGGTGATTTCCTTTACATCACTAATTGCGCATGAATTATTCTGAAAGAATGGTATATATTTCGATGTAATCTGACCAAAACTCAGGGAGATACGAGGGAATCGGTCCGCACGACGAAAAAGTTCCTAAAACAGAAATTTTTCGTTCGCGCCTTCGGTTCCAACATTAGCTGTAAATAGGCTAGTGGAAAAAAAACGACTCTCAACCAAAATTCAAAAAATATTCCACGCTGTGAGCCGCCGGGGGTTAAATTTTCTGTGGTTGTCCATCCTCGAAGGACACTCTGCATTTGGAATTGACCAGAATATTCCCACGTAACTGTCGTCCAGCATATGCTGTCCGTCCTCGAAGGACACTCTGCGTTTGGAGCAATTAACCAGAATATTTCCACGCAACTGTTCGGCAGACCGTGATTGTGGAGTAGGAGTCAAGTGTGCTATACTGACGAATATATGAGACATAGTCTCCCATAGCGTGGTGCTTGTAGGTGTTGACATTCAGAGCTTTCTGACCACTCTTGTTCTTTTTCTTCTTTTTTGTCGTCGATTTACCTCTTGCCTCAGATTGAACCTCTTATACTGACATGTATCGTATTTTTTGAAGTTCACATGTATCGTATTTTGAGCAGACCTCATCTTTACAGCACTGTGCGGAACTTAGGCCGCGGCCCATTTTTTTTTTTTATGATGAATTTGTGTTGGATGGTTCTGGGGATTTGAACACAAATAAGGCAATTTTCGGAAAATGTAGCCTGAAGGGGAATAAATCCGCAGCGGCGAGGTTTGCGCAGGCCGCAGTGACACAAAGGGGGCGCTGAAAAATCCCATGCCAATGCAAATGGGGGATGCCCTGTTATTTGAGCAGAGGAGCCAATGGAGGTAACTACATGGGGTAAGAGCACAGCCGAGGAGGCATCTCGTTAAAGAACGGTTAATCCTGCATGCTAGACTGCAAGTAAGAGTCGGTCAGGAGCAACAAGGTGAACAAGATACGTACCTTGCTATTCTTTCCCTCGCAAAGTTTGGTGTGGAGCCCGAATCCCAACACAGTACGCTGCCATGTGGCGTGGTCTAACTCAAAGCACCGCATTGATTCGCCCACTCAACTCGAACGCAGCCTGTGTGCACAATACCGGCTGGGCGTGCGAGGCATTGGTGCCTTCTGTGAATCGAGTGCGATGCATGAACTCTAGCCGAGAGAGAGGGCTGTGGGAACAGCACACCGGCCAACGTGTTTCAGTACATCGGTTTGCAACCCTTGCGTGGGCTTGTAGAGGGATGTGCGTGTGCGCATTGCGCCATGACCGCAGAGTCAGCTCATGCCTGCACACGAGCCACCTTGATGCAAATTGTGCTTGGGTGTGCATGATGGCGAGTCCAGCATGTAGTGTGTATTGTATGGCTTGGGTATACAGTGGGTAAAGTGCACATACTGGTGCTCCCTCGCCTTCACTCCAAAAACAATGAGCACTGATGAGGAATAAGATATTAAGATTCTAGTATTGGTGATCCGGTTTGAATATAATGCAGATTTTCAAAGCTATAAATTCAAAGGGCATACCTGAATTGTTTGCTATGGATTGTTATGGAAGATTTTAGTCTCTCGTAGACAGATGCTATAACAATGTGTGCTCGCAAGCTCGCATGTTATAGTCTGTTGACTAAGGTGAGTGTTTGATCGGTGATGGCCTTATTATATAATCACAAAAGTCCATGGCCGAAAAAGCACCATTTCTACAGCATGTTTGGCCAAAATTCCAGTTCGCACTATCTATTGGAAAGGAAAAGAATGGACTTTCGATGTCTGTTCACCGCCGGAACACCGTAATGAGGAAAGTCTTGGCGGCTGTCATTTTCACGGTGTTGGGATTCCATGATAGGGGAGGCAAAAATTGGGATTCTGACCCGACAGAACTGTTGAATTCTTGTCTTTAAACGATCTGGCTTCTTAAAGCTTTCTCCAAAGGTGACTCAAGCAGAGACGGAAAGGGACCGAGAATTCAAAGTCCGACGATTATGTAATAGGGACAGTCAGAGTACGCGCTTCAGATGCGCTTAACCTGGTGCTTTAGGTGTGCTTCACAAGTGCTTAAAGATTTAATTTGCCATCATAAGCGTGTGATAAGCACTGGTTTGTTCTGACCGTCCCTTTTCAGATGTGCTTCAGATGTGATTATCTCACCACAGTGGCAGTTCGGAGATCATATCTTGCCGGATGCCTCCTGCACTTCGTCGCACAGCCCGGGAGAAGGCGCTTTTGAAGGCGTATGTGCGCTATAACAAAGGCCGACAACGTCGCATCTTCTTACGTCGGCGCGCTGCAGCCCGCCTTCGACGCCAAAACCATGTAGAAAGTCTCCGCTATGCGTACCATGCAACCACCGACAGCCTCTCATCGCTTTCCTCTGGCGACAGCTTGGATGCGGGAAACAAATATCAGATTTTATTTATACTCTATGTTAGTCAGCGCAGTAGGATGTATACATAGGAGTCAAGCAAGAAATGAACGCTTTAAGCACATTTTTTGAAGCGCGCGTGAAGCGCCTCTGGAGGCGCTTCAACGCTTCAGATGTGCTTAAAGATTTATGTGCTTTTCCCACGCTTTGAAAATCCTTGAAGCACATCTGAAGCACATGTGTTAAGCGCATCTGAAGCGCATACTTTGACTGTCCCTAATAACTTCATCACCAATCAAGCCCCACCCGATAAACTCCAGACTAGGAAGATTTGGAGCTGAGCACCGTGAGGGACGCTGAAGTACATGTCAGATTACAACACTGTAAAACCTTTCCCCATAATGGGGATAAGGGAATTGAGGTCTTGTACCTGAGTAAACAGAGAAAGTTGGAGTAGTTGCAGGGCCGAGTAAAAATGAATGAACGGTGATGTGCCAGAGCTCGAAATGAAAGGAAAAATGTGATATCAAAACCTACCTCTTACCACAAAGTTCAGTTGAAGTTCGCATCCCAGGTTAAAAGGAACCCAAACGGAACAAAAATTTGAGCCTTAACAAATGAGTACGTGAACGCAAGTTATTTACACACCGGGCAGAGTTCCTGAGATGCGATCAGACCCGGGCCTCAGAGTGGTTTTGAGTTTTTATTTGAGTTATTATTTTCATTATGTTTGATTTTGACAAAAGCAATGCACCGCGATTTCACAGGATTCACTTGGCCTCCGAGGACGACCTCGACTTCCTCGTGTCCCTTCCTTTTACTCGCACGGTGAAAACTGTGGTATACCACGATAATACGCAACGATGTGCCGATGCCGCGGCTCACAATAACAAACGCTTGCCCGAAGAGCTTCGAAATACTGGCATCGTCCGGCATTATCACGGTGGGATGTCCAAGGCGTATCTTCGGCAAGAATTCGACGATTTCTCCAAGGTACCCGAAGTGACCTTTGCGGGGCCGCCCGAGCCTCTCTGCTCAACGAAGATGGAAGTGCTAATATTAATGTTGCCATAACCGAGGCCAGTAGGATCGGTGGCCACGATTCTAACTGCGTTTGGGTTGCAGTGCTCGCCGAGCGATTTAACAAGGTTTAGCACTGAGTCGTCGGCGACCGAGAGTCCACAACGGGAGAGGGCGTCGATAGTTTGGCGAGCACAGCCTGTGCACCGAAGAAAGAGGCCAAACTCGGCCTGGAATGCGAGACAGTTGTTTGAAAATTGGTATAGCAGCTGTCGTGTAACAACTTGAACCATCTGGAGCAAAAAAAAAAAAAGCTTTAACAAAGGCGGTGAACTCCATTCATCATACGCACTTTCTCTGGATTTTTGATCTTGTTTTCAATCTTTGCACGCTCTGTCTGCGCTGCAGCTATTAAGATGCTGGTAAGGAATGGTGAATGATCCACTTCTTCGTCGAGACTCCACTTCTCAATGAAGTCAGGTGTGACCACTGCGATGCCTGAGACGATGGAATTGCGCCGACGCGTCGCCATTTCGTCGGCTACAGTCTCACATGCGAATTCCTCCAGATGGGGTCGCATGCACTCCAGCAATTTGCTGTGCCCTGCACGATCCGCCATTATCATATCGACGAGCTGCATCAGTTTGCTGCTATCGACGGGGGAGATGCGGTCTATTCTCAAGTCCGCAAGGAGCTGATGAATCTTATTGTATGTGCTTGTCCTTTGTCGGCGGGAAGCAAAGGGTTCTCGCCAATCCATCGAGCTCTGACTCAGGGATAGTTGGAGGCAGTTCTGAGGGCATGGACGACTGAAAAGAATCATCATATTGCGTGGTACTCGAAGAGCCAAGAGGCGACGGGGCGAGGGGACACTCGATAGGTCTTATTCGGTTCTACCCTAGAAGCTGTCAGGCGAGGCTAAGGCCACTAAGAACGCTTCGTAGCGTTCTGGACCTGACCTTGTTCGGTTCCCATGCACTCTCGGTCTATTCCGAGAGCGCGTGGCACAGTTTTTCAACTCTTTTGAAAAACTCCGAAAGCTGCTTTGCTATCTATTGCTGCTTTGCATCGCATTGAAATTCCCGATAAACCGGAAAGGCTAACAGTTGACTTTCTCCCCACTAGTCTTACCCAGCACATAATCTCAGGCCAATGCACACGGTATTCAGAATCACCAATAAACTTATATTCTAATTGTACGGATGTGCTTGATTGCGCAAATGTGTGTGATGAATGGCGAGTAAATCAAATTGAGCCTGACTTACAAGTATATATCCTTTCTGCTGTCTATGGAAGCAAGATATGCCTCAACTCCTTGCGCCGGATTCTGTCCAATTTAGAGGTCGAATATCAGCCTTCGGAAAGCATTGGCCAATTGCGTCGGAAATTGAAGTCCTACATTACCCAATTGCGGAAGGGTAAAAGTGCAGAAAGATTGGACCAAAACATGCTGGATATACAAAGCTCATATCATGAAAACTTACGGAATATCCGCGAGTCCTGGCCGCAGCTTGTCCCACAATCCCTGAAAGATAAACTTCTTGCTTGTTTCCGCGAAGAAACGTCGTCTGAAGCTTTATCGACCTTCACCTGCGCTTCTTGCGCTGAAACAATCCCTGAAAGATAAACTTCTTGCTTGTTTCCGCGAAGAAACGTCGTCTGAAGCTTTATCGACCTTCACCTGCGCTTCTTGCGCTGAATCGGCCTCTTCGATCCCACTGCTCACTTACGCTTGGAGATTTTGATCTCAACATTCTCAGGCGTCCAGATTCAACCCCGGAGGAAGCTTTCATACTAGACCGCTTCAAATGGTTGCACCCCAATTCCATTCCACCTACCATGCCCTTTGATGACAGCCCCTTGCGTGATGTGCTTTTAGATCCGGATGGAGTTTCATTTCCCTCTGATGGTAATGACCCGATTTTTTCGCTTTGCAAAAACTGCTATTCCTCACTAAGGCATGGATCATTACCGGCACTGTCTTTGGCAAATTTCGCTTTGCAAAAACTGCTATTCCTCACTAAGGCATGGGTCATTACCGGCACTGTCTTTGGCAAATAGAACATTTCTTGGGGCCGTTCCAGAGGTACTTGAAAATCTCACTGTGATCAAAGAAGCTATGATTGCACGCTGCCGATCTAAATGTTGGGTAATACAATTGAAGGAAGAAAACCAAGAGTTAGTCCTTCAAAACACACAGCGCGGTATCAAGGGTCATGTCATTATCTACCCCCAACAGCCATCCAAAGTGGCAGATATTCTTCCTCCCGCTATTGAAGACATAACATCTCCTGTGTGTATCTTGTTTGTTGGTTCTTCGCCTCCAACTCAAGAGTGGTTGCGTGAGCACGCAAAGCCTCTCGCCGTCAGTGCTACTCGAGTGCGAAAGGCTCTCCAATGGCTAAAATCTCACAATCCACTGTATCATGATGTAACCATTAATGAGACTTACCTTCAAGCGCTCGAAGCAAACCCAGTTCTGCCTTTCAATATTGAGCACATTCAAAGCAATAGCGCGAATGAAACAGCCACATCTCGATACGATTCTGTTCAGGCTCCAGACCCTTCAACAAATCCCAATACCGACGTACCATTTCAAAGCACCGTGATCACAGATGTTGACTGTCATGCATCAGGAAATGAGCTTCGAGCCGCAGCCCTGCGACATTTTAAAAAGAAAGGCGGAGGCTATATTCAAATTCCCCATGACCGTGAACCTGCGAATGAGTTTAAGCAGGATGGACAATTGCTGCCATTGATATATCCCACCCTCTTTCCATACGGTATTGGGGGGCCTAATGACGCAAAACGGAATGCTTCATTATCTTTGAAGCACCATGTCAAGCATCTGTTGAATTTGACAGATACCCGATTTCAAAAACATCCTTCATTTATATTCACAGCGTTCAATATACTGCAGCGTCATGAAATGCTTTTACATACCGGTCTGAAAGTGAAGCGTGCAAACTTTGCGTCCGTTGCTTCCCAATTTGCTACTGTATCTCCCGATGTCGTCAAAGATGTCTCTAAACGAGTTGAAAAGGGAGAGATGCCTCGTCCTAAGGATGAAGAAGAGCGCAAAGTCCTCAAATTGCTCCAGGAAGTTAATGTTGCCTCCCTCATGCCAGGATCCTCAGCTGCTCGTGTGGCGATGCGAAATGAAATAAGGGATTGAAAAGGGACTTCCTAGTTTCTACATAACCATTAATCCAGCTGATGTTTATAGTCCAGTTGTGAAGTTCTTGGCTGGATAAGAGATATATATTGATTCCTTACTCCCAGAGAATATCACTGCGTTCCCACCCCATGTAGACAGAGGGTCCGTCTACCCCCGTAGCCAAAGGTAGATGGACCCCTATGTCTACATGATGTAGATGCAGTTAGTCTACATTCGTCGGTCGACGTAGCCGCATGTTGGCCGACGTGGCCGCATGTTAGCCGACGTAGCCGCATGTAGCCGCTTGTAAGTGATGCAAAGGTTATGTAATGAGCGAGGTGTATCTACGCTGTAGATGCAGGCAGACGCACGTAGCCGACGGGTAGATGCACTGCATCTACCTCACGTAAATGAACATAGCCGAACATCAATCAACCGCGGCAAAGGTGCGTCTACATGCGAGCGTAGACGCAGATCGCCGGACGTAGCCGAACATCGCCACATGTCGGCATATGTCAATCAACGTAGACACAGGTGCATCTACAGGGGGTCGGAACGCAGTGTATACCCAACTATTGGGATCAGTCTGTACTTGTCGCCAAAAACCCTGTTGTGGCAGCACGCTTTTTTAACCTTTATATGAAAGCATTCATCTCCGCCCTGCTTGGCTACGACCCTGAGCAAAAAACCATGGAAGGCGGAATACTTGGTCTTGTGAAGACATACTACGGATGCGTTGAAGCTCAGGGTCGTGGAACTCTGCACTGTCATATGTTGGTTTGGGTTGAAGGTGGGTTAAACCCGAGTGAAATCAAAAGGCGTGCTCTCGGAGCTGAATTGAAAGACATTGAGTTCGGAAGACGACTACTAGCATTTCTAGATGATACAATATCAAACTCAGCACCCGATGATCCAGACCCGTTTCTCACGGTTCCGTCTGACTCATATCATCCTTGTTCTGTTCGAGGAATCCCAATTCATGACGTCCACTCGTTTTCACCAGAACACCAAAAAGACCTATATTTTCTGTATTTGGGCATGCAGTTCTGACTCCACAAGCCTATTTTACTTTTTCCTCGTTCAAAAGTGGAGTGGGTACGGATTTCTCGCTCGAATTAGGGACCTTACCATGGAATGAGTGCTCAGGGAGAGTCATGGAAAATTTATCCCCCTGCGGCTCAAGTGGTGGAATATTTTCTGTATTTGGGCACGTAGGTCTGACTGCACGGGAGTATTTTGCTTTTTCCTCATTCAGAAGTGGAATGGGTACAACTTTCTTGGTGGAATCAAGGTTGTGGGCATGGAATGAGTACTCTGAGAGACCCATAGAAAATTTAACCACGGGTGCATCAAGTTGTGTAAAATTTTCTGTATTTGGGCAGTTCTGACTCCACAAGAGTATTGTGCTTTATCCTCGTTCAAAAGTGGAATGGGTACAAATTTCTCGGTGGAATCAAGTTCGTGGGCATAGAATGAGTACTCTGAGAGACTCACAGAAAATTTAATTACCGGTGACTCAAGTTTTGTAAAATTTTCTGTATTTGGCCAGTTTTGACTCCACAAGAGTATTTTCCTTTGACCTCGTTCAGAAATGGAATGGGTACGGATTTCTCGGTGGAATCGAATTTGTGGACATGGAGTACTATGAGAGACCCACAGAAAATTTAACCACTGGTGGATCAAGTTGTGCAATATTTTGTATTTCGGCACCAGCAAGGCGGCTATAGGAAATTACCTCATGCGGAGTGGCGCGCACGCGGGGGAGTGCCGCTAGTGCTATAGGCGAGCGAGCTGATCTCCCAAACGCGGAGTTTAAAAGGCTTTGGACGGACACGGATAATCTTATAAAGAGAGAGAAGAGGGAGATCTACTTTACTTACACGCGGCCGCTGTTGCAGGGACCCATTTTGCTCGCGCCGCCTTCGATGGCTCACTCCATAAAATATTATTACACCTGTCGGCCGGACCCCAGCATCTAGGGCAAATAATATTATTGCCTGCGGAAAGGTAGGTCAGCCAAGTCCTAACATCTAGGGTGTCTAATATTCCTCTCCCCATCGGCCACTCCCAAGAGTACTGGGCTTAAAATATTATTACACCTGTTGGCCGGACCCCAACATCTAGGGCAAATAATCTTATTGCTTGAAGTAAAATTGGATTCCGAGGGTAGGGAGATTTTCCGGAGGCCTCTGCGCCAACCGGATACGGCACTCGCGGCTCCGCCGCGTCCATTCTATTTTGCACTGCCATCTCGGCACTAGCGGCTCCGCCGCGTCCATTCTATTGGCACCGCCATCTCGGCACTTGCGGCTCCGCCGCGTCCATTCTATTTGGCACCGCCATCTCCCCTATTTCCGGGTCAGTTGACCTCGTCGCCCCGTTTCATCGCCATATCTCTGACTCGGTGCTATTGTTTTAGCGGAGGCCGAGTCGGAGGAGGTATATATATGGTGGTGAAATTCACCTTGTGCTGTTATCGGCTTCGCCTTTTACCATCCAGCACAAGGTAAGCGCTTCGCGCTAGCAGCCACGGCGCTCCTCATTTTACTCTCCAGATTTTGCGGTTCACCATCGGCTTTGCCGTCTTGAATTCACTACGCAAAATTTGGTCTCAGTAAGCGGCGCCGCCGGCTTTTACTTGAGCGTAGCAAAGCTAATATTTGCACCAGGCTTTCATAGCTTGTGCATTTTCCCGTCACTACTGCTTCACCATCTCTGTGGAAAGGTAGGTCGGCCAAGTCCTAACATCTAGGGTGTCTAATATTCCTCTCCCCATCGGCTACTCCCAAGAGTACTGGGCTTAAAATATTATTAGATCTGTCGGCCGTACCCCAGCATCTAGGGCAAATAATATTATTGTCTGTGGAAAGGTAGGTCGGCCAAGTCCTCACATCTAGGGTGTCTAATATTCATCTCCCCACTGGCCAATCCAAGAGTACTGGGCTTAAAATATTATTGTACCTATCAGTCAAACCCTGGGTTCCAGGGTGAATAATGTTATTGTCTGTATGCATCTCGTGCGGCTGAGCCCTATTTTAAATAATTTTAGACAAAATAATGCTTCCTGATGCCTTGCGCATGGACTACTATCCTAACCCCTGATGTGTCCACGGTTTTGATGGCGAGCCGTACCTCCCGCAAAATTTAATATTTTTGGCTGGATCTTGCTCTGGGACATTTATTGATTCATTATATGTGACTTGCAGAGTTTACAGATTATTTGAGGAATGAGAGCTATTGGTACAACAATGCCGGTTTTGATGCCACTTTTGACCCCTGATGTGGAATCGACATCATTGCTTTATGCTGCATGCAATTTTTCCCTTCCACTCAAGCTGAGTCTCTGACGCAACTTGAAACACATGCAGCATGCCGGGGAATTTTTTCTGGGGCAATCCATGGTCTAGACGAAGAGATATCGGGGAAGTGGAATCGGTTTTGATCAAAAACCGGCTTTTTCGGGCATCCTGATTTCCTGGAGCCCTCATTCCTTCCGCAATAAATCAGAATTTCCGGGAGGAGATTACTATAGCCTATGCCCACCATACACTATTTTCTCTAAGGATTCTATCAAGAGTTGCCGCAGGAATTCCCAAAATTCCACTTCGGGGTGCATGGACACATCAGGGGTTAGAATAGTACAGAGGCGCCGCGACTTGCGCGCGATGCGTTTGATTGAAGTGATGCCGGAAGTGATCGCCGATCACGTGCATCAAAGACCAAACACTAGGATACAGTAGGGGCTGATTTCACAGTTTATTTTAACGGACGCCCCTTGGTTGCAACTTCAATTCACGTACGTTGACTTCGCATCGTGGAATGTCTTCAAGTGATGGCTGGTGGTCGTTTGCTTTTCTCAATCATCTCCTCAAAGCAATAGACGATTCCCACATCAATGCTGGGTGCACCCATAGTATGCGGAGCGTTCAACGTTCAGGCATGAGCATCGGACAAGGTGCAGTGGCGACGGTTTTACTCATTTTTATGGGTTACAACTTTGAGGCCGTCTGACACGACGTCTTCGTCTTAGGGCCGAAGGATCGTTGCGCCATATGCCACCTGCGAGAGTTATTTTCTGAATCCACACTTCCGCATCCCGATACAAGAATGAATGAGGTCTCGAGCGCGGTCCCAGTAAGGAATATATAGGACGCTAGCCCATCGTCGAGGCTGATTACCCTCAGAACGAGCCCGTACGGCTCCTGCATATGTAGTTAGGGCAGTTAGAGACGCCCAAAACATTCACACCATCGCTGGAACCCATTCGACTGTGGCTGACAGCGTCGCGCATGTCGAAGCTGACATCAATTGTTATCTTGCATTCCACATTGCGACGCAGTTTTAGTCTGAATGTCGGAGAAAAAATGTGTTCGGTACTGCGTTCGAACGCGCGTGAACAGTGAACTGAACGCGTTGACCCTGAATGCGTTTAGGGTTCGGTCGGTGTGTCCCCGAACCGAACCATCGCATCACTAAACACTTGTTTTTATTCGCCGTTCACGCCATTCAAGCCGAACACAATATGCCCAACAAAACTTACCTAGGATATCCGGATCTTATCGGTCGGGAGCCATAGACGATGCAAGAGACGCGGCTGGCCCAAGCTTTTGCGCAAATGAGGGTAAGCTTGAATACAGGCTGTATATCAGAGCAAGCTCGTCAATATACAGGCTGGTCAAACAGTGAGTTTGAAATTCCAATACACGAGATCATTTCCCAAAACGGCTATTAGATAGTCAGTGCGACTTCCGATCCAAATAACAGCAACATACACGCAAGATGAGCTCAAAGTAGTGCTGTTAGGGTCGGGTCGGGCTTGAACGCCCGGGCTTGGGTCGGGTCGCCCAGGGCTTGGGCTCGACAAAATTTTGGGCCCGGCCCAAGCCCTGAGGTAGGGCCCGGGTCGGGTCGGGCTGGGCTTGAGCCCGGGTCTTGGTGAAATTTTTTAAACTAGGATTGTTGTGAGTTATTCGGGTGTAATAGTCGTTGTACAAGTTAGAATCTACCTGTACAAGTTACAGGGAATTTTTAGGACCCCGGGAAACAGTCATCCCAACTTGCCAGTTGCAACCCCTCTAAATTGCTGAGGGATGTTGTCAATAGAGACTTTATGCAAAGCCGCATGAGCTGCATGCGGCTTTTGTGCATTGTGCAAAGCCGCATGATAAACCAAGGGTTTTATGAGTGTTTCTATATTCATTTTGATGGAATACTGGTAAATTAGCGTATATTGAACCACTTACCAACTATAGTTTGCATCATTTTGACGTCATTATTTGGCTTCTCCGCAGCCGCTGTGCGGCTATGGCCGTGATGCTGCCAAAAAAAGGCCATTTTCCACACTTGCTCCACCTGCCTGATGCCGGATCAATACTGACAGCTTCCAAAAGTACTCTACGGCATATACAGAGTTGAAACCCGGATCCGAAAAAATAATGTTCTTCTGTATATCTCAATGGCAATGCAAGCACTTGTAAAACAAAATAGGTGGATACGATACAATGGCTTTGAAGTGTGTCAACAAATATTTTCAGATTTTTACGATGGGTGGTTACAGAACATGAGCCCGTTATTTTTGTCACTCATTTTGGTGGAGGGCCCCGATCCGAAAAATGGGGTCATGCACGGGAGTAGATTGTACCCTTGGGACAATCTGAGACTATGAGGAGGGACAGGAAGTGCTGAAGCCCTCCCACATACAATTTCAGGTTTATATAAAATAGGGGGCGCTCACAATAATGATTCTCTTCTCAGGACTTCTGGCACAGCCACACATTTCTGCTGTTTGGCATGTTTGCAATTTTCTGTGCTAGCCGACGATTGGTATGGGCTTTTTTGCTCAAGTGGGATTGTTCATGATCTCTATAAGGGTCTCACACAAAAGAATCGGGTTACCCTCCTCAAAATTGTGCCTAGAATATCATATTTTTCGCTTCTGGGTCTTTTTCGGATCCAGGTTTCAACTCTGTACACAAGGATCAAATACATCATTGATAGAGAAACAAAAGCTGCATGGTGCCGCATGCGGCTTTGCACAATGCACAAAAGCCGCATGCGGTTCATGCGGCTTTTGCACAAAGTCTCTAATGTGTGCGGAAACCTTGTCTTGTGTTAATGAATGGATTTTGTAGAAGTTGGCAAGTGTCCCGGTGACAGAATTTGGCTCAGGAAGACGGTTCCCAGACCATCGAAAGGAAACCTCGGATCTAAGTTTCAAATTAATCTTCATGGCTTCTGCCCAACAGGGAAGGCAACACACAGAAGGATTTCCTTAGTTCCAAGCCTGTTCCTCATGAATTGAGGATTCACAACCTCCAGGGTGTCCTTCAAGATATCTGGCACCTCACCTGTGAGTTCAAGCTGTTGCTGCAGGCATAAAATTCACACATACCAGGCATCGCTTGGGACACGCCATACCCTTTGATAATGTTCCCAATCTTGCCTTCCACTCCTTTGGCAGTGCTCAAGCGAGTCTATCCATAAAATCAGATTTCCAGAGTGAAAAAATGTAAATCTGTGGACTCACATTGATGGCAAGTCGTATCTGCTCCTCACCAGGGCCACTGCCCCCACGCTCATGATGCAGAAGCGCGGCGGTGTGCAAGGTGGTGTTGCTGAGCTTGAAATGCTGAAGGGTCTTGGTGGCACACTCCCTGTATGTTTCAGGTACAGAGTTGCTGATACTACCTGATTCCGAAGTTCAATTCCAAAGTTGAAAATGAACAGTGGCTGTATAAATCACCCTGTATGGTGGATGTCCTAGGCTAGGGCATGTGGTTCAAATGCAAATTAAATCATCGATATTGAGACACAGGGTTCAGAATGTCATTACAAAGCATGTGATACAAAATGGCATTATGGGGTATGTGGTTGAAAATGTGAATTAAACCAATCAATAGAGAGAGACAGGGTTCAAATGTCATTACGAAGCATGTGATTCAAAATGGTATTCTGGGGCATGTGGTTCAAATGTGAATTAAACCATTCGATAGTGAGACACAGGTTCAGAACGTCATTACAAAGCATATGATTCAAAATAGCATCCTGGGGCATGTGGTTCAAAATGCGAATTAAATCATTCAATAGTGAGACACAGGGTTCAGAATGTCATTATGAAGCACGCGACTCAAAATGGCATTCTGGGGCATGTGGTTCAAAATGCGAATTAAATCATTCAATAGTGAGACACAGGGTTCAGAATGTCATTACGAAGCATGTGATTCAAAATGGCATTCTGGGGCATGTGGTTCAAAATGCAAATTAAACCATTTGATTGTGACTCAAAATGGCATTCTGGGGCATGTGGTTGAAAATGCAAACTAAACCATTTGATAGTGAGGCACAGCATTCAAAATGGCAAGATGAAGCATGTGATTGAAAATGGCATTCTGAGGGTGTCTTTCAACCGGTGCGTGTCAGTTTCCCATCAACTTCGCAGTCTAACAGGACTGTTCCGCCCTAGTGCCTGAATTGATGCATTTCCAATGCCCGTGATGACTTTCCTGAGAACATATTTGCTTGTCGTTGTTATGGATCAACGCTCTGCTGCCATCAATCCGCCTTCCGTAGACGTGCTGCTTGCGTGATGTGCCCGTCACTGTGTCACACATTTGATCGCTGTGTAACGCGCACCGACGTTGCCTCCTGCCCAATAGTGTTACATAATTAAATATCATATTTCAATTAAAATACTTGAATTTAATGACTGGCTGTATTAGGCTTAGAATTGATAAACTCGGCCATTGCTGTGAATTTGATCGCTGTTCGTAGTGGGGTACAAGCTGCCTTGGCATGCTTATATTGGGTTGTAACTGATGCCTGGTTGCTTTAAATACCAATATTTGTTCAAAAAGTGTTGGCTCTTGGAAAGTATTTTGCATTTTGCAGGCCAACGGGGCCACCAGTTGCAAAATGCTGTAGATGACTCTTGTAGCCCTCAAGGCTCTACAATTTGGGCATAGGGATCAACAGTTTGGCCGATGACTCTCCCTTTTGGGACACTAACGCCTCCATCCCAAAATGGCAATTCTTTACATCAACCCTTCCCTGGCTCATATTTCGACCATTTTAGATTATCTGACTATGTGGCAATCCTTCAACTGGTAAGCAAAGCCATAATTTGAATAGACAAAGGACAGCCCTGTGCGGAGACTCGCATCTGTCCCACAATAGAATCGCGTATGACGGACGACAGCCAGGTCAAGTCTGGGTTGGAAAAAGTTTGTAACAAAATAGTTGTAGGCTGGTTTATATATATATATTAGTTTTTTTTTTCTAATCGGTTGGAATATGCGATATACGAACCACAAGCTATAGACACCGATGTGAGCAAGAGAGCGGCATATGTAGGTATGTAGGTGCCGCACCTGTGATGAGTCCCTGCTGGAATGTATCACAAACAATAACCCAAGCCACCTAGAATGCGTATTTGAGCCCATATTTTCTGTATTTGCGCCACCGGCTGGCGCTCACCAAAGCTTTAGTCCCCAGCGAATCCCGTTTCAAATAGGTACGGAAATACAGCCATGCTTGAAGACAGCCAGCTAGGAATGGTGATATTTCCTGAGCTCCAGTTGTCAATTTCACTAACCTCCATAAAGCCTGCAGCACAGTTAGTCCTTGAAAATATGGTCTATCGAGGCCCTTACGCTGCCGATACTATCACAGAGATAAATAACATGCCCAGTCTGAGTCCAATGACTGAGTGTGTCCTCGTGATGCGAGCAAACGACTGATGTGTTAACAAGACTTGTCATGGGATGGATTGTGGACGTAGACGATGGGTTCAAGTAGTAGTAGTAACTATACTGGTATGTAATGCTGAAATCTGCTGGGAAGATCTTCTCACCTTCTCGGCATCTTCTTCGAGATCCGCCAGACCCTGGGTCGGCACCGGCGGCTTCGGGCAGAACCACTTTCAAGCTCCACGTCAGCGTGAATGAAAAGTAAATTCGAAAATCACCGCGCGGCGGTGGCGCGGGGATGCTTCGTAGACGCTGCCAGATGCTGGGTTGGCACCCACGACCTCGGGCAGAACCACTTTCAGGCCCCACGTCGATTAGCTACCTACCAGGTTGGTATGATATTATAAACAGAAGAGAGAATTTGTCGCCAGACATTACAGTATGGGGGAATATCCGCTGATGTGGACCTGTGAATAGCCCTCATATCGTCTTGTGCTTAGTGACTGATTTTTTTCGCAGGACAACGAGCCAAAACTGCCAGAGAACTTATCACAGCCGCACCATCGTTTTTCAGTGCCGCTTTCTCCGCCTGGGCCGGTGCCCCCTTGATCGCCGACAACGGTGCTGAGGCTTCCTCCCCCCTCTTCTCTGCTCCAGCCCCCAACCCATCCACGTCAGCATCTGCTTCGGCATCTGACCCTGCCCCTGCCGCGTCCCGATTCAAGAAGATGGGTAGAGGCCGCGGGTAGAGCCCATGGACCTTTTCTGTCTCTTCTCCCATCGTGTATATGATCAGTATCTATGTGCAGCCTTCACTCCTTAGTCCTTGCTCTCCCCTTATTTATCTAGCTTACCTATATCGCACTGTCCTTACTTGATCTCAGTCTCCATTTAAGTAATATAGAACATCAGGAGATATCTTGTACCATTAATACAAATTAATTTATTCTTGTACATAAAACTGGCTGAAGCTAACTGAACAGAGATCTAGTATAGGTCCTAAATCTAATGTGTGCAAGCGGGTTCTAGTGAAAAGACGAAGAACGGAGCAAGATATAGACCTATCTTGATGGGGGTCCTAAATTAGCAGAGACCAGGTCGTGCATGGGAATGCTGAGGTATTGAGAGCAGCGCCTACCGCATCGGACGTTAAGGTAGGTAGAGGGGATTCGACATGCACTCAAAAGTTGGGTCTGAGGTTTCTGAAAAGAGCGAGTCCTTATTACATAAGTAGTCGAAACCGATTCCCTTGGCATTGGGCTCATTCGATTCGCGCTGTGATTCCGGAGGGCATAGCACCTCACGATTTTCCCAGTGCTTTCTGAAATGATTTATTGAGCTAAAATTAGCTAATTTTTGCCCGTTTGTCAATAGAACAGCTTTATCAATGGTTATATCCCTCCGATTGACGGAACTCCAGGACCGCGTCCTTGAACTAGTGGTCGACGACACCGAGCTAGGTGTTTCTCCAATCTGGGGAAACCTTCCTCGAGGCCATCCCATACAGAGTCGACGGACTTTCCAACGCACCAATACTATTTCCGACCGCGTAGTGGGCCACCTAAGCATTTTTCCAGGTAAAAAGGTATTGGCCAAGGTGAGGTCAGCCACTGTACAGGTAGACACCATGGATTCCATGGTGTAGTGGTTATGTATAATGTGTTGGTTGTATCCTCATTGGAAAAGGTTCCTAGTTCAACCCTCATAATATGCAGTTTTTTGGTCCGAAATTTACCAGATAGTGGAACCCAAGTATGTAGGGCAAATATATTATGTTTTGACTCCAAGATTGATGAGCTGAACCCTAGTATCAAGGGTGTAAAATATTATTCCTGCAAGCAGCTGAGCCCAGGGCTCTAAGGCCAAGAATATTATTTCCCTTGATGAGCTGAACCCAGCTATGTGAGGTGAATAATATTATCATGGATAGCCAGGTCGATGAGCTGAACCCTAGCATCTACAGCATAAAATATTATGTTTGTGAGCAGCTGAGCCCAGGCTTCTAGGGCCAAGAACAGTATTTCCTGTGATGAGCTGAACCCAGCTGTGCAGACCAATTAATATTATCATGGATGGGAAGGTCGATGAGCTGAACCCTAGCATCTAGGGTATAAAATATTATTTTTCTCAGCAGCCCAACCCTGGCTTCCAGTTGCAGAAATATTATTTACCTGCACGGGCCAAACCCAGCTATATAGGGCACATAATATTAGAGCATATCAGAAGGTTGATGGGCTAGATAGCGAGGTCAGTGAGCTGAACCCTGACATCTAGGGTATAAAATATTATTCCTATAATGAGCTTGACCCAGGCTCCTGTACTCCCAGGTTAGTACATATTACATAATTGGAATTACATTTCTTTGGAACTGGCAGTTGCCCGTGTCTCGCCACGGATATTCCACCTTGAAGTGCCTACTACACTGTTTGGGAGCGAACAGATATTCAGAGTTAGTGATTTTAGAGGAGTGCGGTGTGGATCTGCTCACTGGCCATGAGTCGCCACAGTGTTAATTCAAATTTTGGGACTAAATTTCTCAGGGACAACAGGGTAAATTTGTAATACAATTTGGACAGCATCCAATTGACCTTTTCTTGCCGCAAAAGCCTCAGTACCAACCCGGCCTTCATCTCGTCCAAGTTGCCTCAACATTCGGTTCTTCGGGCTAATCTCCATCTGATTATTTGCTACCAATACCAATCAAAAGCTCACCTCAGTCTTACTTAAGTTGTGTCTGTGTCGAACTGGCCTCACTCCACTGTCCAATTCAATTGTTATACTGATGTCTTCATCTGGCCTTCATCCAAGTTCAAATCACGGTCCCATGGTTCAGCAAGCCGACACGCGGCCAAAACCACTTGTAATTAATAATTTAATACAGCCAGGGAATTTGAACTTGAAACCCACGTGCATGGTCAGTACTTGTGTTACACTTGCGGTTATCCGTGCCACGCCACGGAATTTCGACCTCATCTGGACAAAAAATTAGTTCAAAGTGTGCGCCTGGTGGACCGGGCGGCTGACTGTTCTTGCCGGTCACACTCCGAATTGGTAACAAAATGGGTATTGAAACTATAGCAAAGTCTCTATTTTTCTCGACATTTCGGAGAATACATCCCAGCTATTTTCTACCGTAATCTTCAAAATATTCAGAGTTTTACAGCTGTTTGCAAAAGTAATGACACTCCGATCATTTTATAAATAAGAAAGCAAACAAATACTTACTTCCCCTCTTATCGCACTCATTGTGGGCTCAATTCTTGCCCGATTCACTTGTGTTATAGCACGTTCGAAAGAGTTTTGAAGGCGCTTCAAGCCCGTGGTGGTCACGACTTCTATCTACACGTTTGAATTTTCGACCTATCCGGCTGCACTAGTCTCTCGTAGACAGACGCTATAACAAATATGTGCTCGCAAGCTCGCATGTTATAGTCTGTTGACTAACATGGACTTGTGATCGGTGATGGCCTTATTATATAATCACACAAGTTTCTGGCTGCAAGATCACGGTTTCTGGGGTTATTTTTTCAGAATTTGACATTCTTACCACCTATTGGAAGGGAAAACAATCAGCTTTTGATGTTTGTTTGCCGCAGGAACACTGCAATAATTTCAAAGTGTTGTAGTTGTGAGTTTGACGGTATTTAAATGTTATGATGTGCAAGACACAGAAGCCCATTCTAAACAGACAGAACTGAAGCAACCTTGATTACAAACAATTTGGCTTCTTGCATTTTTCACGAAGGATCGCTCAAGCATCGGCGGAACCAGCCCGAGATTTCAAAGTCCGACGATTACATAATAACTTCATCACCAATCACGCCCCCACCCAATAAACTCCAGACTACTGCAGCACGTCGGCGGGCCGCCGTCTTGCTGCCATCTTTTCATCCTCAGTTCTCTTTCAATTTTGCTCAAAATAGGCTTATTCAAGCACTCATCAAGGTGCAAAGGAAATACTATTCAAGTCAACCAACATACAGGTCACAAAACAAGATGTGTTCGCTAGATGACATGCCATCCCAGACGGTGAGCGTCGCACACCATCAACCCTTACTGCTTGCACATGCGCACACATTCACCTGTGCACACATCCACCTGCACACCCTCTTCACCCATACGCACTTTGCCATTATCGCACGAGAGCACAGAAAACAAACAAGAATAGATGTTCGCCAGTTCCATGCAACACTGATTGGCGTAGGAGGAGTCACGACGTAAGCCTGTACTGCGCAAAGGCAGCAGAGTATGGCGGCTAAGTGCACGAGCCCAGCGGCCGCGAGAGGGGCGCTACAGTGTGCTGATACGCTGCGGGGCACGCGATGCGGGCGACTGACTGATCACAGTGCCCACCATCATCACAAGGACCTTATCCCTACATCCCCACTCCAGTCATGGATAGATTCCGCATATTGTGAATGCTGAATCCCCAGCCCCACAGTGAATCATGTCGCACGCTGAAACACCATCCACTGCGTTGAGGGCGGGGTTAAGCTTGGCCTTGTCCTGCCGGCTAGACATCGGCAGTTTAGCCGAGGGTACGCCTTGGCACTGCTAGGTGGCCATTAGTTTTGATTTCGGGTTATAATAACAAAATTTAATGAAATTTGAATTACTCACCAATAGACGAGCATAATGGTGAAAAATGTGCCCACAAGGTAGATGATGAGCTGCGAGACAGGAGCTGTAGGGCAGCACCTAGCCCAGGCGATGTCGAGGCGCGTCTACATACGTAAAACTCCCACCGTCTCGGCAGTCTCCACCGGACCTCAGCACGCCTGGACGGCGCACACGGCTTGGCAGCTAAATTTAGCCACGTCTAGCGACGGCTTGACGTAGAGCAGTGCCTAGCCGTCGCCTAGCCATCGCCTCAGCATGCCTAGGCATGTGCAAGTTTAAGACCGGCTTGAACGCAGTGATTGAGCTGTCTGAGTCTCCAAGCAATCAAAGCTCCAAGATTCTGATGGTCCGGGTTACTATAGTTGCTGCAGCGCCAAAAGAAGGCTTGAGCACATCAGGAATGCGTCGAGCAGGTCGTGGTGGGTGAGGGAAGAAGAAGAGTCATCATTCATAGCCAAGTCATCGCCGAAGATCTGCTCAAGATCCGCTCGGCGGCGGAGCCGAATAGGTCGAAAATTCAAACTTGTAGATAAAGTCATGACCACTACGTGCTTGAAGCGCCTTCAAAACGCTTTCGAACGTGCTAAAACACAAGTGAATCGGGCAAGAATTGAACCCACAACGAGTGCGACAAGAGGGGAAGTATTTGTTTGCTTTCTTATTTATAAAATGATCGCAGTGTCATTACTTTTGCAAACAGCTGTAAACTCATCGCGAGCCATTTGATCAAATTCAGGACTTACCCACGCGAGCAATGATTCGCGTGGGCCGACTTCCTCGGTGAGCGCTTCCCGGAGTTCTCAAAGAGCTTCCTTTGGGACCCGGATACCGCAATCAAGGCCACCGAACAAGCCCGGATGATCGAGCGCATCGGCGGGGGCATGTCCTGAAGGCATTTCTTTGTCAGCCTGCGCTCGGATGATGTGCTGGTTCCAATAACAGCTTTGACCACGGCAGCACTCCAGAGCCACGAGAACGGTGGTGGTGCTCCCGGAGAACCGAAGATTTGGATCTGTTGGCAGGTATGTAGTGTTGCTCGCACTCTCTCAGTCCCCCTCTCTCACATATATCATTGCAGGTTCGTCTCAGCAGTGCACCGAAGACAATTGCTGCTAGCCTTGGTTATCATGCCAAGGGCTGGGCGGTGTCTTTATTCATGCCTGGTGCATCCCTTAATCGATTGGAGTCTCCGAGAGTGAGTAACGAAACTATAGATATAAAGGCGGACATTGTCAAGGTCATCAACACTGAGTGGTGCACGTCTCGACTACCCTTGTCAGCGTAAGAATTTTCTTTAATCTTCTTTTTATTTACAACCCACGAAGTTATATCCAGGGACGAAGTATCTTTCCGTTGGCACGGTAATCGTATCTTGGATCCGGGTACCCACACCATGGTCTTGAGTGATTTCTATGCACCCTATAGCACTCCTTCAAATGCCCCAGTTTATCTCCAGCATGTTCCGCCTCAATGGAAAAATTTTGAACGGACCAGAGCCACCAAGCGCCTTGTGTGCCTCGAGCTCTTTGTAAATGTTTCCTTGGTTCGTCCTCAATTCTGTTTACAAGTTGTCAGGAACTCACAATAATTAGTTTGAAGATCGTGTCGGGCGGTCAGAAAACAGTCTTGTTTCTAGTACTGGCAAACGTGCACGGACCCAGTCCTCAGCATCGGCTATGGGTTCGAGCAATCCCAAGCAGCCACGCTTATCCGGTGTGTCCTCAGTTGTTTTTACCATTTTTCACAGCTTAACACGAGAAAAGTAGTACCTGCTTCGCTTTGGACCCCTCGACCTTGCACACAGGCCGTTACTGTTCAAAAATGGAGCACGATCACGTTCAAAAAAATCAGATGCATTACTGCAGAAGTCGATGGAAAAGCCACACTTGTCGAAGACGAGATTCTCCGTGGGAGGATTTTTAACGAGCCGTTCAGCTCGGGGACTATGAAGCACGCCTATGATGTATGTGATTTCTTTCTTTCATTTTCAACCTATTGCTGAATATATTTCAGTTGATCATGTCGGATGGAGAACAGCTTGTTGCGAAGCGCTTCTTCCAACTGAATGATGACGCTGACCCAGTGAGTATCCCAGAGAACCGGAATGAAGTCCAGTCAGAACTGCTTCGTCTCGCATGGGGGAAGTGGTTCCTCAGTGCTTTCTACCAGTTCTGCAAGCAGCGAAAGGAGGTTAATGTCGACGAAGGTGTGCACACCATTCTTTTTTCTCACATTTGTCTCATGACTATGACAGCATTGTCCTTTGCAGAGGCCTTTTTGGCTGAGGAGGCCGATAACCCCTCAACGGCATCCGGTGTCGAAAGAATCACAGGTGAAGGTACTGGCTTGACCTGGCTTGTCGAGCGCAAGCGTCCCACCACTGTCACCAAATTTAGCGGCACCCTTGTTCACACCTCCGCTCGTCGAGACCTCCGCTCCATGACGATTTGCGCCTTTGCGCACTTTACCTTTGGTTTCAGCAACAACAATATGGTCTTTGCGGACTTGCAAGGTATGTTATTGTGAATTAACTCTTAATTGAAGACTGATAGGTGGCCGTCTAGGCACTCCTGCACCTGTCCGCGGAGTTGATGGTCTCATCTTATTCGATGTCATGACACACACTGTTGAAGGGTATGATCTTCTATTCGTTTTTATTTTTTCTAACAGCAGTACTGATTTTTCCTCAGAAATTCAGGTGTTGATGACTTCGGGAAGCGGGGCATCCGCACCTTTATGCATGATCACCAGTGTAACGTGATCTGCACTGAGCTTGGCCTCGACATCCACTACTGTAGTATTTCGTTCAATTCTAACGTGCTGTGACCTGTGACAGAAAAATTAGAACTTTGAAGTTCTAAAATCGGCCGAGAACCGTGTGACACCTTTTTTTTTCTTATATCAAGAGAAAAGTTGTAGAGCCTCTAAAAACACTTATAATGTGGATGTTCTACACCCCAGGAGACACTTGTATCGGCAGACGGCGCTGCGCCAGGAGAAATCGAGCCAAAAGGTCAGATTAATCAGCTGACATATGCACAAATTTTTATGAGGACACAGATGTGGACGTTGTGGCAGTCGAAACGGAGGGGTCAGGCAAACGCACACGCTGCGCAAACGCAAAGTACGCGGATTTTTGGAGACATGCTAACAACAAAGATGAGGATTTGGAGGTGCCGGGGCTGCAGGCATCAACCTCCTGTAATCGGGTCACTGCGGTGAATACTGCATGGTGTGTCGCCACGTACATTGATGATTTTCAAGACCTCCACAAGTACTTTAGAGATCGCACCTAAGTATGGCACGTTCTGTGTTGCAGACGATGCAACGTCCAAGGCGATGGTCGCCAAATGGACCCCCCCTTTGGCAGCCTCACCGAGCTTCTGTTTGAGCTCAACGACTGAGGAACGGGAGCATCAACATTGTATCCCAGTGTCGGCATCAAGACCTTACGTCTGGGTGTGTTTGTGGTGGAATTCGGCATTGCAGGATCGATGTATCGAGCGAGAGCAGAGGGAACTGCCAGCGAGGCAAGTGGGGGCACGATGTAAAGAGTCTGTGTCGCAAGGCTTCGGAGTCACCCTCTGGTGCGTCACCATTTTCCCTCTACCTTCCTTGACACTCACATGACGAAGATTTCATACGCTTGCCCCGCTCGCGGGACTGGTTGTCGACAATTCTCAATCCTGCTCCGCTCGCAATCGAGGGCGGCAGGTCCCTAGATACCGTGAAGTTCGCTTCGGCACCCGAGGGACTTGAAGCTCCGGCACAAGAAAAACTCCAGCCCTGGAGCACTCTGCGCCAAGCCCAATTGCTCCAAGGTGTATAAGCAGAGAAATGGGCTCAAATACCACGTAAAGTACGGATCCCGCACGCTCGGCTAGAAGCAAGGTTCGAAGAAGAGCTCGTGATGCTCACGGCCAATTTCCAAAAATCAGGCTCTCTAAGACCCCCCATCAAAAATATCTTCCCATAGGGGTGTGCACCGACATTATGCATTATGACCCGCGCAACTGTATTCTGTACTCTCGAGTCGCCTCCCCTTTCAGACTTTGTTCCACTTGTCCCGGAGGCCGGGACTAGGATAATACAGCAAAGTGGGGAGGGACATGGTACTGATTTAAGATAGAGCTGACTACATAGCTCCTTTTATATTGCCGGGACAAAAGACACAACCTCTTCATACAGTAGTCCTAAAAATCATGAGTCTGCTGAAAAAAAGGTAGCCGTATCATTGAATACCCTTCAGGTCTGCCTCTTCGTGAGTTGCTGGTATGGTGTTAGCCTATCACAGACATTTTCCGAGCAAGATTTTACCATCCAGATCAAACTCTAAATATGAGGCCTCAGGGGGAGGACAATCCGGCTCGTCGTCTGGGTCATGCTGAGAGATGTTATTAGGAGAGCAGCAATCATGTGAAGAGGCCATTACATATACATCCATGTATGGGTGGGCTATGGCCTGGTTCGCACTGAGCCGTTTATTTGGTTCAAATGTCTGATTATCTTCAGATTCTGGTGGAGGCAAGAGCTGAGAGTTGTACCAATAATTTTTCCAAAAGATCAATAGCGCAATCCTTTACAGCGAAGATTGGTCGCAGCGGAATTGGCATCCAAAGGGGAAGTGTGCGAAGAAATTTCCGGGAAGATGTAGACGTTATAGAGTATACTTGTTCCTCGGAGGGAGTCCCTGTACGCGTCATTGGCTTCAATTACTGGTCAAATTGAATTTGTCGCACCCAACACCGCCAGAATCATGTGCAGTTGCTCGATGTAGTGCTTTCCGGGAAACAATGGCTGCCTAAGGAAAAGCTCGGCTAGAATACACCCCACAGACCAAAGATCGATAGCCTGTCAATGTATGAGCTCCAATTCACTTTTGAGTGTCACCGAGTCGCTAACCGCGGTGTAGTTCCGGAAGGATAGCATAATCTCTGGTGCGCGGTACCATCGGGTGGCCACATATTCCGTCATACAATCACCGTCCGGCGCCGCCACTATTTGAACACTCCGAGCCAGTCCGAGATCGCAGATCTTCAGGTCGCAGTTCGCATTTATCAGTAGATTGGATGGTTTCAAATCTCGGTGAACAATTCCTGCGCTGTGCATGAACTTCAGCCCTCGGATTGTGGTAGATGAAATACTAGCACTCTCGTGAGCTTCAAACACCAGAGAAATGTCGATTAGCTCATACTTGACAATGTTCATCTTTATGTAAGGCTTTGTGTCCGAATTATATTATGCAAATCGATGGCCATCAATTCTTGAACCACTGCAATATAAAGGGGTCAGTCCCGTTTTCTCAATGAAAGAATATTCATACCATATAACTCTGTGAAAGAGTCAAAGGATGAAGGCTTCAGGACATCCAATATGGACACGATCTGGAACAGTCAATGGGTCTAAATACATTTACTAGGTGGCCTGACATTTTCATGTGTCGAAGCAAAGAGCTTCAGGAGCTTGAGTTCACGGAGCGCTCTCAGACACACAAGAGGATGGCCAAATGGAATCATCTTTTTGATGGCGACTGGCCGGCCAGTGGGTTTATGAACTGCGGTGAAAACTGTCCCATATGTGCCCTTTCCAATTGCCCCGCGGATATCGTATAAACCCTCCGAACACTATTTCTAGTCTTCTCCCGAATAGGTTTTGGATATTTGCGTGTCGTGCCGCACCCATGTGGGCCTCTCCCACTACGAGAATGCCCACTTTCTCCTCCTTTACTAGTTGGTTGATATGGTACCATTTGTGTTTGGGGTGCCATGGATTAGGATTCCCCAGTCCCCCAATATTCAGCGCCGCTATCAAGGTTGATGCTTTCGTTTTCTTTTTCCTCTCCCGGTGTTAGCCACTGGTGGCCCTGGAAATACACGGTTTGTGATTGGAGGGGTTGATGGTCTCACAGGGGGAACTAGTCGCCGTGGAGCATCTGTGTCGATGAGCATGAAGGATGGCAATTCCTCTTCATCCGCTATGCTTCCATTCATGAAGGGAAGTGGTACGTCATGTACCATGTTATCGCCGGTCTGTTCTCCTTGGCTTACAGCCTGGGTTCCAGCGCGTACAGTGCTATCTCGAGCATATTGCTCGGCCAAGCAAACAGCTTTGGTTTCGGTGCGTACAGCTCCATTATTGAATTCATTCCGTGAATTATCTGCCACTCTGGTGGTGGTTTGGCTAGTGCATACAGCACCGCCTTCATCCCGCAGGATCGGGTCCTGGTACACAGGCCCGTTCAGTGGATACCGCATCACTGGGCGTAGAAAAACGCTCTCCTCCTCGGGGTTTGCAGGCAAGTCTTCGGCTTCAGGAGCATGGCCTCCCTCGGAGTAATAAAATATTTTGTGGTTGTCTGAAAAATCGACTCTGTGGATTCGGACCGTATGCAAAACTGGTGATAGTGAAATTTAAACGCCGCTGTTTGGATGGAGGCCGTCCGTTGGCGGTTTCAGCAACGGCCGCTTATCTCTGGCCAATACAAAAATACAATCATCTGAATATGTCCCTTTCCCCAGAGTTCAAAAAGATGTGATTAATACGGCGTCCGTGGTCAAACAGGTACAGTAGCAGCAAAAAATAATGCCCGCTTCCGTTTGAGCTCAGTTATGGGCCGAAAGGCTTCAAGTAGAATTCTGTCATCATATTTGAACAATTTCTGGAGCTCATGCACCGTTTAAACTATACCTCAGCAGTTCCCTCAGAATAAAATGATTGGGTGTTTTTTCGGGAAATCGACTTTCTGGTGCGCAAGACCGGGCACCGCTGGTCCAGAATCGCAATGGCTGTCTTCCATTCTGGGCGCTTCGCCATGTCAGAGGTGACCAAGATTATTTTCGAGTTCCCCTTGAGTTCAGGGTTTTCACTGCCACCAAACCGTTCGTATTCGAGCCCTAGGTGCTTCAGGCGCCGTTCCCAGTCCTCGATCAACGCGATGAGCGGGAGGACAAAGACGGTGATTCCCTGCTCCACCATGGTTGGAAGCACAGCAGCAGCGATTTTCCCGGCACCAGTTGGGAGGCGAATAATGAGGTCCGTCTCAAGCGCAAGCAGGGCTTTGACGGCAGCGTACTGCTCCGCACTTTTCCGGTGGGCAGTTGGACCATAGAGCCGTTTGAGGCAGTCACTCCACTGTCGCCATTACAATTTCAAACAGACAGGGCTGCTCAGAATAGTGCTGGGTATCATCTGGCAATTTGCAGCATGCAATTAGCTCTCCAGACCAAGTCATGCTTTTCAAAATGCATGGGAAAACAAACAAGCTAGGCTGTATTTGGCAGGGATAAGGAAACAATTGGAGAATTTAAACTTTACCATCAAACTTTGATTGTGAGCGAGAATATCACAGCCAGGGCTCAAATTGTAGCTGTGGACCTTATCCCTGCCAAATACAGCTTAGCTTGTTGTTTTCCCATGCATTTCGAAAAGTGTGACTTGGTATGGAGAGCTAATTGTATGGTGTGAATTGTCAGATGATACCCAGCACTATTCCGAGCAGCCCTGTCTGTTTGAAATTGTAATGACTGCTTTGGTTGTTAAACCAGAGGTCACAGAACTCTCCATATCGGGTGCGGCAGTGCTGGAACCTCGGCCCGAATCAAAAGCACTCGTGGGATTTACAGGGATCAATTTGTGGCCGTGGAATCCCCACAAGTGCTTTTGATTCGGGCTGAGGTTCCAGCACTGCCACACCCAACACAAGCTCAATTCTGGTCAGAATCTCCCGGAGTAGGTGCCTTCGACTCACACTGCAAATCCGCAGCGAAAGGTCCCTTACAATTTTTGATGAGATCAAAAAATAAACTTTTTCCCATTTTCATCACATTTCCGCATAGGATAGCTGTAACTTCGATTCTTGATACTCGATTAACCTGATTCTCCGACACAGTGTCCTCCCACACGTTTTCTAGGGGATGAAATACTCCGATAGGGAATGTGACCAAAATTGACTCCCCATTGCTCCCATTTGCGGCACTCTATACGGGTAACGCTCTTCGCGACTTCCCATCAAGAGTCCCATCCCTTAGATATCATGCATGTGTATAACACATCCAAAATTTACGGCACACAATAAGAGGGGGAAGCTAGAGCCCAAACCTTCAAAATCGAAGGTGAACCTGTGACAAACCTGTGGACCGTTGAGCTATTGAACAGAAGAAACGTTGCAAGATGCCTAGGGGTGAGTTAAAAACAGCGCAATCATTTCAAACCCTCACATTCATCTTTGTGTCAATAAAGGTCACAGATTCATTTGCCCTGGCACCATAAAATATAGCCACTTCATCACAGGCAAAATCTTTCGAGTTGGGACGAAATATGTTAAGCCGAGCCGTGTGGGGGCATCATATACGCGAATCTAGTCTCTCGCAGACAGACACTTCAATATAAACTGATCTCGTACCTCGATATATTGAAGTCTGTTATTAAGCATGGGGCTGCCAATGCTCGACTCTCCTTGACCTAAAGGGTAAGTTATTTGTTGTTGAGAGTAGGTATGTACTGAATTAAGTATCTAGCGCAGTGCGTACCCCATGTGTTACTCGGCAAGTAAGTAGTAGTGTTGGTCTTTTAATTATCAATTACTCACGCATTTTCCTGTACCTTGCGGATTTATTTTCATGTACCGTCCTATCGTTTCCAAGTCCAAAGACATGCTCATTTGAATTCATAGATAGATAGATAGATACACATGGTCATTGATGTGGGGGGTAGCGGAGAGTACTCACCGGGGAGTAGTTTTATTTTGCGAAAGCCTGCGACGCGGGTTGGAAACGAATGCGTAGGTGAGGGTGCGGCGTAGGTACACAGCATGGACCGACGAGTAGTCGCTACCCCGAGTCTGCGGCAAACATGGGCGTCCACCACGCAAGGTGGGCGCGTAGGCACTCGGTGACCGATGGATTGGGTATACCGGAATTGTCAACAATGTGGACCTACTCATCGTATGCAACTTCGCCACTGTTTAAATGGAGGAGTTAGCCTTGCTCCGCGTGTCCTGAACGTCGTCCCGGACAACAGCCGAGGATTTCCGCTTGCCGTTCGGGGCATCGAGCGGGGGCATGGCGGCGAGGCGGTGTCGCGTAGACAGGACGACGCCGAGGTGTCGTAGTAATGATCCATGCTCAGATCGGACCACGGAGATCCGAGATGGATCGTAATATACCGAACCGAGCCGAGGCCTGCAAGATGATTGCCCAATGGCCTTTCATTCCCCGAATGAGACTTGGGTCCAAGTTTCCTGCCAGGATCAAGATGCCAATCTGGAGGTGGGTCTTTGTTCTGCTAATTATGCGGCGTCGGATTCAATAGTTGATTCCAGATCATATTTTGTGCACAGCAGGATAACGGAAATACCACAAGCACTGGCGCGGAGCCGGGTAGAAGTTGTTAGAACAATTAGAGATGGATTTTAGGCGACCAAATGCGAGTTTAAACTACAATGGGCATAGCCGAAGTCTGCCGCCGTTCCGCCTGTATTGTGCCGGCCGTAATCACCCAAAAACAGTTGTTCCCCGGACACTACATGTATGGGATCACATAACCCCACAATATTCCTTCTCCGTTTGTACCAACCGTGTCGCAGTCTTTACATCCCCAAAGCGTATATTTACCAACTCCTCAAGCTTGATTTTTCCTCGGCGGACCAGTATTAATGCCAACTGCCTGTCACAACAAAGCCGATACACCTGGAAATGCTGGTTGGACACCGAGCTGAGGCCGTTCGAGAAGACCTCATCATTTTTGAACGCGACAGATGTGAACATATGCAAGCTTCAAGTTGCTCCCAGTTGCATTCTGAATCCGCAACTTAGAGGTAAGATTCAAAGCACGGGGACGACGGAATCTAGTAGCTTACTGACATACTTAGCGGCCGTAACTCTGAAATGCATTGAAGTCGACGCACCTTCTGGCGGATCTCCCTGATAGCTGCTCTTGGCTCTTGTCGTGGATGTAGCCAGAACGCTGATGCCGTTTAGGATCACTTTTTGGAATACAGGCATCTCAACGTACGTGTTGCTCCCCATATTAGGAATTTGATTCCACAAGGCAGAGTTTCCGGTCCGGAGTCTTAAACCATCATCTGGCTGGATTTCCTGGCCCAATCTCACATGGTTCGCCGGGGCTTCCTGTTCCGAGGTGTCCCTGCTCCAGATCTGGGTTCTCCCGTTTTCGGACTGTCAAAGGGACAAAAAGAGAGGTCATTAGCCCGCAATCAGGCAGATAATATAAGTCAGTACTCTGTCCAATTCGGTTTTGTTCTGTCCCAATTGTTTTATGAAATTTTCATTTTCTAGTCGCAGCCGTTCGAGCTCCTGCGCAGATTGAGCGGGGTCAGGGCACGATATTTCCGGCTTACATCGTGCATGTCAGTAGCGTTGGCCTGAACTTTTTCTAACTTTAATTCAAGCCGCTGGCGCTCATTTGACTGAAGAAGAAAGTAAGTAATGTCTTTATTGAAAAGGTGATATGAGGAGCTCACTTCATCGAAGTGAGATCTGGCGTATTCCGATTTAAAAGTCTCCAACTCTGCTTCTTTCTTCTCGGCGCATGTGAAAATTTCCGATACTCTACGTTGGAGCTCCTGCTGCGATTTCCTCAGATCCTGGATTTCCTGGGGCGAGTGCTCGATAAGCTAACTGAGCGGTCAAGATAAACGATTTCACCTGTTCAAGTTCGCTGTTCTGAGCCTTTAGTCCCCTCTCCCTTTCTTCAGTCTTCCTGTAGACGTTTAATCTGTTTGACCTTCTCTATCTGCCCTCAGTTGTGAATCCGAGCAGTTGGAACAGGAAATACATTGAACACCAACATCCATATTTCTAAGCGTTGCTCCACATTCTTCGATCTTGATATTCTTTTGGCCCAATTGACTTTCCAAATCTTGGATCCATGATTGATCACTCTGCCTGTCTTTCAGGGCCTGCTGCAAATTTTCTTCCAGAATCTCGATCTGGTCTGTATCACGCTGCCATTCCATTAGGACCAATTCTTCTGCGATTCTGGCCTCGTCTTGCATATCGGGACTCATATCACTCATATCTCTGCCGCGGCGAGGTCTCTGGGGTCGGCTGAATCGAATACCCCCATCTGTAGCAGTACCGGATCCATGGTAGGAATTCTCTGAGACGCCCCTGTCAGATATTTTGCGTACTTGTAAGTCTGCGCCAGACCGGTTACATACAGGGACTAACCACGTGTAAAGTAATTCAGTCCGTACTTTGACTTGTTCTTCTTCAGAAATTGAGGCAAGGAAATCAACAAAACGCCTTGCAATATCTGGCGAAGATGGATTTTGAGTATCCGACATAGGGGTGGTCTGACCAGCAGCGCTGTAATTTTGGGCAAACCTGAAATATTATATAGAAAGAAGCGGAGAGTATTGCCCGGACTTCCGCGATCTGCTGGCAGAAGATCCTTTACCCATTTCTGATGGAATAGAGACGCGCTGCAAAACGCGGATACAGGGTTTTAACCAGAGGTCCAGCCCATCCAAAAGCCAGCCAGTCCCAGTCGGTGAGCGCCTTGTGTGAACGACCCTCTGGTAGTTAGTTAGGTAGGTAGGTAGATTACACGGCACGGTCCCGCATAGGAATGCCGGGACCCAGGGCATCACCCTCTTTATAAAATTACGATGTCCGTCTGAAGCTATTTACAGTTGTTTGCGGAACATAAGGCGCGGAGTGTTTTTGTTTTTTTTTGCAACATTTTGATTAGAACACTTACCGCGACCTCAATTCTGGTCAGAATCCTTCGGGATTACGCTCCTCGACTTACAGCTCTTTGCGGTACAACAGGCATGGCACCTTTTTTTTTTTTTTTTTTGAACCTTCCACTAGAACAGCCACTGTGGGGTCAGTTTTTGTCAGAATCCCTTGGAAATAGGTGCGTTAGAATCGTGCCGCAAATCCGCAGGCGACCAAATACCGGCTTTTCTGATCTGATTACATAATGAAATTTCTTCCGAAAACTCATGGCTTTGAGCAGGAACACTGTAGCACTGTGAGTCTTGGCCCGATTGACCTAATTCCTGGATATGTTATACATCTAAGGTGGGGCTTTGGGACGGTTGACTCTTATCAGCAGTATGTTGACCAATTGTGATTTGGCACACACTTTGGTGAGGTAGATATTTAAGCCCTACTATATATAGACTACTACAAGACGCTTTGGGTAATATTATAGCTGTGAACATTCAGGACCCATAGCCCCACCTCAGATACATAACATATCCTGCCGCACCTGTTGTACCGCAAAGAGCTGTAACTCCACTTCAATGCTTCTCGGCTTCGATTTTATGATGTTCGCTCAGGTGGTTGAGTTCTCTCTCCGCTTTGGCCCCGCCATTATACACGGCGCCCCTTCTACAGCTTCCCCCAACAGTCTCAGGGATGATGGCAGAAACAGATGTTCAATATCAACAGCGGCTGCGGCGCAAGGCCCAGCGACAACGCCGCACTCGAGAGGACATCAACCGCGACATGAGGCGGAATCGAGATACACATGCGCGTAAGTAGGTCTGCATGTGATAGCTTACCTCAAGGTCGACGCGACGAAATCCGTCGTGATAATACCGCTGCACACGCTCACAGTCGAGCACGACCGAACGAAATACACTATGAAAATTTGGAGGACACAGATTCATATTGACCAGGGCTATCCATTCCTGGGGAGCGCGACTCAAACAGTATGGATCTCCGCGGGTTTACAGGAAATTTTCCTTCCCGGTTTAAAGGTAATGGTCGAATACCCGGTAATTGCCGTTGTTATTGATTCGGTCCGGCTCGAATATATCACCGCCTCTGTCGGGTATGGAGAGCCTCCAGGACCCAAGCTTAACCACCAGTGCAGCTGCAGCGAATCCGAGGAGACAGTGAATTTCTCGAGAATTGCTTACAAATGTGGCTATGTTGTTTGTAAATGTTTGTAAGAAGTAGTACTCAGACGGGCACGATGGAGTGAACGGCTTGGATTATATACCTGTAAGAAGTAATACTACAAGATAAATAAGGAACGGTAAATGATAGAGAAGTAAGAAGGAGACAAACCTCAGACGGGCACGATGGAGTGAACGGCTGAGGAATGTCTCCGCTAAGTAAGTCCTTAAATATGTAAACGAAGCTGTAAATGAAGCTGTAAATAAGCTGTATACAAGGCAGTGAACAATGGGAATCACAGATACGGGAGCTGTAGACGAGGAGGAAGCATAGCTGTTACAAGATTAAAGGGGAAGGTTAGACGCGTGTCGGGCGCCAAGATAGCGCCCGCCAAGCCGACTATATGGCCAGTCGAGCCTTTACTTCAACAATGTTATCTGCCAGCCGCCGTGGAGAGTCACCCCCAACTTTCTGTCACAGTAACATCACACATAACACGGTCCGAAATTTCCGGTGGGGCCACTGTCATGATGTCATGTGTCAATCAAATTATTGACAGGTCCAACCACACCACGTGATCTTCGCGTTCTCCGATTCGAACATTGACGATGTCTACACCCCCGAGCACCAACGTCCACCCTGAAGACTCTCCATCACCCGCCCGTGAAGGCGAATATGACTTACCCAGTCCTTTGGGCATAGCAGGAACGGCGTTATTTCCCATTGACGAACTTCAAGTACGAAAGTGGAAGTTCTCTCGTTTTGGAATTCTGAATCCCATCGGCAACCTAGGAATTGGTGGTCGCGGAGACCGAGCTCGTTCCACCTATGAAAAAGACCAACTCCGGTGCTTCAGATGTCCTCATTCCCGCGCACATTTTGGAACAAGAGGCGCGATTGAATCGTGCTCTCGGAAACAAGATCACCCTACGCGGCGTCTTTGGGCAAGGTATGAACCTTTTCCTTACTTTTGGGGATCTGTACGAGGGTTTATTCCTCACAGACCCTCAAATTCTTTGCAGAAGCGGACTTCTTGCTCTCAAGGTACGTGCATATCCACAATTTCGGCCTTATTCTTATATTTTCCAGCCCGCGAAGGTTAAGGATGGCAGAGTGCCTAAGAAGAAACCGACTGAAACTTTACCATCCCGGCCTTCCGGACGGGAGAATGCCGTTCCAACCTCCGTAAAGGTGTGTCCGCTTCACCTTTCACCGGGAATAGTGAATCATTCCGCATTGCAGCGGCCCTGGAGAGTGTGAATCTCCTTGGTGTGGTGGCTCCACTAGCGAGCCTTTTAAGGATGACAAGGGTGGAAAACTCTAGGGGCTTTTCCTTACCGTATTTGTCTATTATTCGTACGGAGTCCGACTCGAGAAATTGCTGGCTCAGAATGCCAAATTTGCAGCCAAATCCCGCCCACAAGGGGCAAAGTGAAACTGCCGCCAGCACTGCCGCCCTGCCGCCAAGGGCGGTAGTGGCGGCACTCGGGAGCGGCACTCACTTTATGTTACATACCATCTGTCCGTAGTATTACATACAGCATCTTTACCTACATTGTGATGTAGTTATTACAGCAATTCACATGTATTCAAGTGACAAAACTTACCCAGAAGTCGGCAGTTGAGCGTAAGTTCGACTGGTAATGGCGGCAAAGGGCGGCAATTTAACTATTTTTGGGGGCGGCAGTGGCGTCAAAGGGCGGCACTAGGGGCGGCAAAGGGCGGCAGAGGGGGGCGGCAGTAGGGGCGGTAGTGGGGGCGGCAAATATCTGTGGGGGCGGCACTTTTCCTTTTTGGGTCGGCAGTTGGGGGCGGCAATGCAACTACGTGACAAAGGGCGGCAGTGTGACCATGTGTGACAACGGGCGGCAATGGCGGCAAGGGCGGCAGTTTGCATAAAAATTATGGTTTGAGATTACGACATTTTGAGGTGTATCCGAGTCTTACTTAACCTCGGAGCTGCACAGATGGCCTAAACTTGGTGTCTGTCACCCCAAAATCCCACCTTTTGATCTGCTAGTATGCATGCACGCTTTTTGGTTACAGTCCGTGCCCAGAAATTATGCTGAGAACATCTAGAGGAGTTATTGTCACTCAGCGCCGTTCAAATCGTTCCCTGGCCGATCTTTACGGCTACGGTTTAATTCACACCAACACCAACACTAGGTGCAAATTGCTTGCTACTACAGTCGAACCTCTTATAAACCATACACCTATCAACCCATACACCCTCTTATCCCATAGAATTTCACAGAAACCGGGTTGGTTTGCAGGGATAACCCATACTTTTCTCATAACCCATAACCCATACACATTCCACCGAAAAAGCCATAGATTTGCTGTGCCAAACACAGATCCGTTCATTTCGGGCGGCATTGGGACACCGCAAAATGAAGGTGAACCGACGTCGTCGGGTAGCGTGTCGCCACTATGTATCGTAAACACAACGTAAAGACAAATTTTCATGGCTCCCGACCCACTCGGCGTCCTCAGACGCGGTCTCGAGAATCTCAGAAAGCATATCCAGTCCCGAAAAAAGACCTTGCAGTCTCGCCTAAGCCAGAAACAAACAATCTCGGCAGAAGACAGTGACTGGCTCGATCATCATGCGAATCTTATCGACGAGGAGCGGCTTTTGGAAGAGCTTGAGAATGCATCAGATTATGAGCGGGGGCTGTCGCGCCTGAGTCTGGCAAAGCAGGTTGCTTGGAAGAAATTGAAGGAGTTTTGCTGAAGGAGTGCAGACATCAGTGCCGATCCCAACAGCAAGCGCGAAACGAAAACGTGTGTTTCCTTACCGCGGAATTACGCCTGCAAAAATCTACAACATCGACCAGCTTCAGGGAATGCGAAAAGCAGCGAGCGCGTGGGGGGACGTTGACGCCTCAACCATCCAGAACTGCTGGCGTAAATCTGGGATCCTTCCCGATGCCATGCTTGCTCCACCGGCCGCTGTTCCCACCGGCGATCCTATCCATCCGGCGGAGCAGAACCTCGAGCGTCGTCTTGATGACCTCCAGGAACGCGGAGTTCTACAGGCCGCCAATCGCATGTCTATTGAGTCTCTACGGGTTATCCCTGCAAACCAACCCGGTTTCTGTGAAATTCTATGGGATAAGAGGGTGTATGGGTTGATAGGTGTATGGTTTATAAGAGGTTCGACTGTACCCCTGTTTTATCACTCGGCATAAACCTCTCAGGCATCCTAAATTTGGATGAGGAGGTAGATATCACTCTGTTGTACCTTTAATTAATCCCGGTGAGTGAACTCAGCATCACTCATGGCGCTGTGCACTGATCGGTTGGGTCCGATGCCGGCATTATTCGGCCTCTTTCTTCCACCACCATCGCACCTCAAGACAGCCTCACTTCGGGTTTATTCGTCTATTCTTGCTGACATCTCTCAGCAACAATGGCCAAAAATGTGTTTCAAGACATTAAAAAATCCTTGTCATGTCTTGGCTGGCCAAGCTCCTGAATGGCTGATCGTACGGGGCGTTGTCTCAGAAAGTGGCTCCTTTGTCTACAACTTTCACCACCATGCTTGATCTGCTCTGTCACCCTAATTCTCTGTCTGCTTGCCAGTAACTTCAACCGAATTGTGGCCATCGTTCTCTGGGTTTCTGACTATCTTGCACGGCCTCGAGGTCCACGATTAGTTCCATATTTCGATGAGCAAGGCATGTCTCGTTTTTGGTTCGCACAACTTGATGGATGCAGTTTTGTTCATTCATTCACCCAGGAGATTTAATTGGAATGGTTTCGGGTGGGCCGTGATTTTCGGCCCCAGCGAGTCGGCCCCGCTCGCCATCACTACTCGTAGCCGCATAAAGTGTTGGCGTCGGGGGTTCTCGGTGTTCAGGCGTGCAACCAAGTCCAAATAACTTGTGGACTGAAAATATGAGGAAATAGAAGATAGTTCCATGGGTTGACATATTACCATATAAAGCAATTCCGAAGATATAGGGCATTTTTGGCCAGAATTTGGAATCGACTTTTTCTACAGGGACCGTGAGAACTTTTGATACTCATAGTCAAAAAGTGCTCCTTGAGTAGTGCAGAATAGCACTTTGAATCATATTAGTACCTTATGATTTGAGCTCACAATCGTGGCTAGAAAATGGGGCTTTTTGGCAATTTTGACCATTTTTTGGCTAAATTTGCTGAAAATGGCCACTTTGTACCGATGTTTCAGGCTCAAATCATGACCTATTAATATGGTTCAAAATGCTATTCTGCACTACTCAATAAGTACTTTTTGACTATGAGTACCAAAATTTCCCACGGTCCTTGTAGAAAAAGTCGATTTCAAATTCTGGCCCGAAATGCCTTATATCTCAGGCATTGCCTTTTATAGTAATAAGTTAGCCATTGCAAATATCTTCTATTTCCTCATATTTTCGGTCTACAAGTTATTTGGAGTTGTTTGCAGGCCTGAACACCGAGAACCACCCGACGCCAACACTTTATGCGGCTACGAGTATCTGTAGTCGCATCCGAGTCTGAGGATTTGTCTGACAATGATATCGCTTCGAGCACTCGTCCACGAGGTATGAAATACACTCTTGCTGCTGGCTTCAAAGTCTTATAACATATACACAGCTCAGAGCAGTATCGATGGTGGTTGTCTGATTTGTCGGCGGCAGTGGACTACCGAGCACCTGCTCCCAAGAAGAAGCAACCTCCGCTTCCAAAACGTGATAAAGCAATGCTTACCGCTCCCCTCGATGCCCTTTCGGCGCGCGAAATCATGCGTTCAGATCCCGAGGCGAACCGAAAGATCTGGGGTCCTGGCTCGGTGCTCCTTCAGCTGCTTGCAGTTCAAGATTCCATTGGAGAGCCTTGGGATTTGAATGGTGATACATTCTTGCGTATTCAATCGGGCGAGCTTCTATCCTCGCCTCCACAAGCTGTCAAGGGGCTTGATGTCATGTGGCGGTCATTCGATTCAATTGGCAGAGCAGGGGAATCGCGGATGACAACCAGCAAGTTTGTTGACTGGGAGGAGCGTTTCAAGACTACCCATACCGTTTACGAACCCAGCTCGGCATTGGTCTTCTATCACCGTGCAGCCGACTGGACCTCAGTTTCATTTGTTCCGCGGCCAGCCATCAACATCCAACATGCTGGAAAACCCATTCTATCTGCACGAGATCTTCCGTTCGTTGGAGAGGGGAGTGTGAAATGGACTAGGGACACAGACATTGAGCCGCCGGCGAAGCGGATGAAAGGTAAGTCCCTAGCTGCAGGGAAGCCCGAACTAATGAATAGAACAGAGTTCTCCTTGGGTCCCCGACGCAACCCTAGTCGCAGCAAGAAGGCTGGCCCAGTTAAAAAGTCGGTTCAAGTCACACAGAACAAGAAAAGGGTCTAGGTAAACCGTTCATTTGTTATGGTAACAGCACCCTCAACTCGCTCTTTTCTTCACAGGTTTCCTGGCTGGGTAGAACTCGATTCCGAGGGAAATGAGATTTAGTCAAGCCCTAAGTAGTACCTGATAACAGTTTCGCGCAGGAAGTGTTAAAAAGATCTTGTTAATCAACTCAGATACATTATAATATTTATCTATATACTTCCATTCTTTGTGGCGGCAGCGTGACAAAAGTGCCGCCTCTGGGGGCGGCACTGGGGCGGCACTTTGCTTTTGCGGGGGCGGCAGTCAGACACTTGAGGGCGGCACTTGGGGGCGGCAGAGGGGCGGTGCTGGCGGCACGGCGGCAGTATTGGCGGCACTTTCACCGTGCCCGCCCACAAGTCAGAGTGCGATACACAAACTTGAGATGCATGGGATGGACGGAAGACAAGCTGCTAGAGAGGACGATACGACGGTTTGTGTCTCGCCCTGATGCTTTCCACTGGTTCCCGCCGGTTTCCACCGGAATTGAAAAGGATATTGAACCATGCTTAAAGAGTGCCAAACTACACACTCTGTGTCACGGACTTTTACTCACTTGGCGGAAAAAATAGTTCGTCCTTACGAATTTGCCAGAGGAGAGCCGGCACCGCAGATATTCGGGTTGGGTGGATTCAGCGAGATCACAGCACCAGAGCAGGAATTTTAGAGGAAGGTCGTCTCCCATCGTCGTACCTGTAGATTTGGTTGAAGTTCAACTAAACGCCTGCTGTACCCTGCTACTGCACACGCTTATCTACAACTATTTAGCCCACCGATCTCTACCGAAAGCAAGAAACTCCTCAAACAACAAATAAATTACTCATGCACGCCGCTTCCACTTCGCGTCATTTCCAAACCGCTCGGTTTTTATCTCCCCTCCTCAGGTTGCTCTTCCGCTCTTCAGCAGCTCTTCGCACACAAAGCTCCACGGCCCACAACTCCAACGGACTCATCCCCTTCATTCCAGTCGGCACGAGCGTCGTTTCTTCGTCCTCAGTCATGGTAGGATCCAACAATGTCTTCCGCAGCGTCGCACGCACCTCCGCCGGGGCCACGATAGCATAGCGCGCAGGGCGGCGACGTCGTAGCCTTGGGTTGAAACGAGGATGGCGTGCGGCGAGAGATCGAAACCCATTACGTTTGCCAGGAAGAGGGGAAGTGCGGACATGCCGGTGTCGGGTCGCGGGAGGGATGGATTGCGCGGGTCTGGGAAGCGTGGTCAGCGACACGGATGGGAGGGAAGGTAGACAACGCACCGGAGCTATTCCTACGAGCTTCCGAATCGCTATCTCAAATTTGACGAAAATAAGCGCCGTCATACCCGCGTAGCCCAGAGCACGGGGGCGTTCCATGAGCAAGTCATTGAGCGCCTCGTGCACCTCGTGCGCGTTCCACATCGCGAGCGCACAGAGATGGGGAGGTGTAAATCCTTGTACCGTGAGGAGCTCGAGGAGCGAGGCGAGGTCAGTGGATACGGAGGGGAGGGCTTGAAGCAAGAAGTCGGAGAGGGAGAGTGACAGAGTGGAATTAGTCTGCGATGTGGGCGCTTGCGATTGAGTGCTGGGGCGTCGCTGCGGAAGGGGAAGCGGTGAGAAGTGAGGACGCGAAACGGGCTTGAAGTCGAGAGATGTTAGAGCAGCTGTGAATCGACAAGAGGAACGTGATTCATACTTGTGACCGTAACGAGGGACCACTGTTCAGCTGTTTTGACAACGTCATTGAGTAGTTCGATACACGGCGTAATGCAAACCTCCCTTGGACGAAACCGTTGAATTTGGTGTCCTTTCCACCTGTAAACTGAAGAATGAGCATAGTACTGCGAGAAATTAAATACTGTGCGACATTCCTGGGATTGTGGAAATTGCGGTCGGACGTGCGGCGCATAGGTCTGCCTTGATCCGGCAACTGCGGCATCGGGCTAAATATGTGGGAAGCACATGAATCAACACCACAAACAATTGCAGCAGTGTAAAATTATGCCTGCCTCGTCTTCGTTTTCGTCTGCAGCAACCTCTTGCAGGCGGTTGTGGCATCTCTTTTTCGCTGCACGCTGCGCCGGGATGCGTTGAACGAAGGGCACGGTCAACAGCAAAACGGAATTACCTCCTGTCGTCCACTTGATGACGAGCCCGAGTCGGGGTACTGCAGCTAAGACCGGCATTCCTCTCAATGCGGCGACACACTGGAAGAATCGGAGCGCACCTCTAAGTCCGACTCATCTGATAAATGATCTATAAGCACAGGGACCTGGATATAATTCAGCCAACAAAGGAAGAAAATGGCCGTCTTATCGTGACGTACTTTGCGCAGGACAGGTGTTGTTAGCAGGTCCTTCAACCGCGCTTCGGGAGGAGGGGATGGAAGCTCCCCACGAAATTCGGTTCCCGCACGCTCCAGGTCGTCCTCGATTCTATCGCGGGGCGGTTTGTAGAACTGATTCTCGACCGCCCTTGACACGGATGATTCTGAAATACGAAATATGTAGGCTATGGCCTTGCAGGACCAACCACGAGCGGCCATGACCCGGCAAATCGCGCGTCCCCGCCGATTCAGGACCTTTCTGTTGCCGCCGCGCGCGGGATTACCGCTGAAAGGCACCGTTAGCTAAATTGAGTGGCGCGGCAAACACTCTCGGGACTGACTGGACCACAGTCACTGGTGTTGCTGTCTCAAAGTTGCTGAGCGTAGGAATATCGCGTGGGCCTGTATCGCTTTCGTAGCCTGGTTCGGCGATAGCGAATGTCGTCCAGTCGTCCATGATGGCAAGAAACAAAGATTGATCTGTTTGTATGTATTGAGCAGCTGATTGATGGTTGATGGGAATGAAAAACGTTTTCAAAGCCGCTGATGCCGTGTGAAAGTATGGGTTATGGGAATACCGGGTAATGGACCGGGATCAAAACCGGCGGCAGCATCGGCATTAGGCGAACTTTGATGATGTCCGCATTCGGACACCGTCCATTCGCTTTGCTGTTCTCCTCCCGTCCGTCCACGATGCCTCCCTCCCTCGACCACGACAACACCTGCCCGTTGTGCTGGGCGTACCTAATCATCAAGTTCGCTGCCGGTGGCCAGTCGGCGGGCCATAATTACATATCGGTAACCTCTTTGCCAACTCGCCCGTACATTCCCGCACCTTGACGCTTTCCCGCCCAGTGCAATCTGTGCCGGTACTTCCACGAATTCCCTCTCCGTGATGCTCCCCCCACTGTAGCCCATATTCCCCCGCATCCCAACTGGACACCTCCCGCATCCATCTCGCGTGCCCCGCGTCCCTCGGCTGCAAATGAAAGACACTCCTCCACCGACCCCAACAAGCCCGACTGCGCTCGTCAAGACTGCCACCGGAAGGTTTCCCCAGCATGCTCACACAGCCGCTGTAAAACCCACTGCATCGTCGACAAGGGCGGCTGCCTAGCCGTTGGGCACCCATCTCACGACTCGTCAGGCCGCGAAACACCATCCACGCGCTGCGGCCAAACCTCGCCCGAATTCTTCCCCCATTCGCCCCCCCACCTCATCTTCTCACTCTCTATCACCTACTATAACACCACGCCCCAGTGCCACCCAGCAAGGTCTCATATACGATCCTCAACTTGAGGAGATGCAAGACCTCATTCAAGACGAGGAACTCCGCCAGTATTTTGGTCCCCAGCCTCCGCCCATCGAGCCGATGACAGCGCAGGAGGAACAAGAGCTCGAACTGGCAATACGGCTTTCAAAGGCAACCTACGAAGCCCGGTCATCATCTACTAGCTCCAGCTCGTCTGCTGGCCCTTCCCGCTCATCTTCCGTTGGATCGTTCACTGCCCCATCTCACTCGGCCCCCATCTCCGGCTTTTCGACCCACTCTCGTCCGGTCGGTATGCTCAAGCCAGTGTATCCAAGCAACAAGGTGCCATCCTCCACTACTCCAGCGCCTCCCCGCCTCTCACAGCCCAAGAAAACCACCCAAATGTCTGCTTCGTGGATGCGAGAGTATAAGGATCAGACCGCCGCAGATGCAGCGGCCATCAAGCGTGGCAAATACAAGAGTGCGCTGGATCTGTCGCATAAGAAGGTCTTCTACCTGGTCTTTTGGGCTGCCGTACGTCGACCTTGTATGTCGTCTTCTCGTAACTGATGCCTGCGTTCTAGTCGGAACGACCGCCCATCGTCAAGCTCATCAACGTGATTCCCCATTGGGATCTGTGGGCCATCGGCGATTTTCCTGATCTGCTTGCGTATCTCGACATCGACACCGACGTCCTTGAATGGTTCGACCACACACGTTTGAAGCTATGGGTGGAGGTCGCCCTCGACTACCAACACAAGCTTACCTCAGGTTGCTATGTCTTACTCCGACGCCCGGGGATTGAATGTGCGCAATTCAATGAGATTTTACGGGCCTTCACTACTCCCGCAATCCATCTACGGAACAACCTCAAGAACGACAGACAGTCGGTGCGAGCGCAGATCAAGGGCAAGAAGCGCAAGCTAGAGGATAACGACGACGACATTGAGATTGTGTCACAGCGGCTAGTCGTCGAGCTCACCGACGATGAGGACGGTGAGGATGACAACAACGAGTTGGCTTCCAGTTCTCGTACCAGATCTATCCGACCGCGACTCAATGACGACGTCTCTGAATTCCCGAGCTCCATCACCCTTCCTCCATCTCGTTCATCCGCACGACCCACACTCTCAATTCATACCTCCCATCTTGCACCATCTTCCACAGGTGCGACACCCACAAGCTCGCAGTCGTCGTGGTTGTCGGATAAATCACCCTCACGGCAATCTACACCAGCCACATCCCTCCCCCCGTCGTCTGCTACCACCGCCTCGTCATCGTCTGTTAACTAGATGTTCTTAATTTTTTTCTTGGGTGATTTCCTTTTTGGGAAGGGGTGCACCCACCGCCGATGGCAGTGATGCGTAGCTTACTTAAGGACACACCTGAAATGCTACAAGTCTGCTGCAGCATGCTCTGCAGCATGTTTGCAGCGTTTTTGTAGCGTATTCTGCAGCATGGGAGGATTCGGATTATCCACTCTAACTAGAGGGGATACACACACCATATCCTCCCCTCTAACTAGAGGAGATAATTGGGATTAGTAGGTGGCCTTAGGTTCCGACATTAGCTGTAATATGAGGCACATAAAATTAAGAGTATATACGGGGAGGGTGCGAGTGCGACTCATCCAGTCGCACTGTCGGCCCGGGAGTCGCACTGACGAGGCCGTCAGCAGTGCAACTCGAAGGGTGTGAGTGCGACTCGCTTTAAGCCGTTGGTGGTGACAGACACAGACGGAACACATGCTGAGGTGATGCGAACACCCATGCCGTCTACTTGCCGGCTTGCCGGAGTGTAGATAATTTGGAGTTTATCACACCAACAGCGTACTTGGCGGTGTAAATATCAAGGTAAGCGCATGTATGCAAGGTGGTTGCATGTACCGAATTCCAGACGTATATAGATTGGATCACCGGTACTGTGGATCTTGTGTGGATCAATAATTCTACACCTGTACTAGGCTGTCTTATTGGACACTTGAACACTCTGGCCGAAACAAGATTCTAAGTGGAATATCAATGAGTGAGGAGAAGTGAATGCGCAGCTGCCGTGTCGCACTGTCTCTAGTGAGCACTATGCATTACCGGAGAGGTGACGAATCTCATTCCAACGCTCAAACCACCCAGTCGATCGGCTGGAAATCCCACATTTCGAGTCCATTCAGTAGGCAGGGTCAGATTCACCGGTAAATGCTTGGAATATTTGAAGTGATGTCTCCAGGCTACTCCTTGAATAGATTGCTTGAATGCGGTTTCAATGTTGAACCCGACATATCGAGGTTCGTCGTCTCTTTGATCTGATGCTGGCTTCTGCTTACGTGTCCCCCTCCTCGTTCCGGGTGCGAGTTCAGTCCCACAAATCGACGTGAAATAACCCATTTTTCCCTTGAAATGAACTCGAAATGTGGCCATTAATTTTTCGCACCGAGCACGCGTGTCCCTGGCGTAGCGACGGCGCTTATGGATGTGAGGGCTTCTATTTTATCCATCCTGGTAGGAACATTTTCACCACTGCGGCGGCAGTGGCCTGAAAGATGTATCTACTTCCTGAGTCCGTGCTGGCCTCCACGGTAGAGAGTGCGTTAAATAGCATGAATGGAACCAAAGACGAGGGCGATATTATTCTCCTACCAAGACCATCCTGATGAACTGGCCCTTCAAGTCCAATAGTACAGAATTTAAACCTGTCGGAAAAATCCTAGATTGATTGAAACACTGTGTTCCCACCCCCTGTAGACACACGTGCATCTATAGGTGATAATACAAAACACCAGGTTAGCTGGTGCTGCTGCACCAGTGTCGGAATGGTTCCGACACTCTGCATCTGGGCTAGTCTGATAGCAATCAGGGTCCGATTGTTGGGCGGCTGCCTGATTACGCAATCAGGTGGCTGTATCGCCCAAGAAGCCGCCCCAGAATAAGGCCACAAAGAATTGATTAGTCGGCCAACAACATCCCTGTGATTACAAACAGACTCTATATTGATACTTACTTGTTCGTCCTCAATATAGAGTATCTGTTACAGAGACTACATCTGGGCTGCTACACAATATTTCTTATTATTTCTATGTATCTCATCCCACTACTTATGCAAGGACACAAAAAAGAAGCAGGACAAGGAGCCGCGCAAAAACGGATCCCTCAAAGCGTTCTTCAAGGAAAAGGCGGCTCCAATTGCCACATTCCTGAAGTCCACTGTAAGGGCCCCGTCGCCGATACGAGGAGCTGGGATCTCGGCCAAAAAAATACCCCTCCCTGCCGAAACCTACCCACGACCTGCGGCAGCAAAACCCGATACTCCTTCCTCGCGCGTAATTCAGCTTCTCGACCACTTACGTGCGAATGTCGAGCTCTTACCGTCTACAATCCCGGATGCAGACGTGGATAATCCACTCTCGGAGTTTGCGGGGGAGCCAACAGAATATGTTTCCCAAAGCATGCCCGCGGGTGAGCTTTGGGAGGTATTGAGCCCGACTTTTCACCGGGTTTTTGGATACGGTATGGGACCAGATGAAAGAAAACGCATGGTACAGCGTGGCTCGGCCGGGTTGGATGGCATACTTCGATTCTTGGACTACTTCATTCGTGAGCGCGGGCTGGAAGGGGGAATGGTACAGTGTAGTAGGGTTCCTTGGAAAACAACTTTGATTTTTTGCTTGTAGAGCTCGCAATTGTTGAGAACAAAATTTGATATTAATCAGGTACATACTAGAGTATATAATAAGCTTCCCTGGAGGATCATGTGGCGAATTTACATATTGAATGTCGGTAGAAAAAAAGGAATGTCTTTTTGATAGGAAATGTGACATAGAGGGTTCAATGGATAATCCACATTTCCGCTCCCCCGGTGGTCCCTCTCGTACTATTCAGGATTTCAAGGCTCAGGATATGCTTGAAAAGTACCATTGAGGTCATTTACCTTGTCTCAGCACCCAATGTAATCTGAAAGAGCAGCGAAAGTATGTGCCGATAGTAACACGTTATGTCACGCTTTTGCATATGAAGGCATACATAATTTTTTTAGCCGTCATTTTTAGTCCGATCGTCTCACTCTTTGGGACAATATTGTACCTTGAATGGTGATCTATGCTGCCGAATTATGATTTGGACAGAAGTTCATCTAAATAGGTGCATATGGACGAAAAGGAAAGCTGATCAAAGTGGACATCAAAGACTGATGGACCTCGAAAGACATCCCATTCAGCCCCCAGTAGGGTTATGGGCCTAAAACTTTTTTGGGAGGTGTAAATAGCATGTATGCATTCAAATACCAACAGGATTGGGTAGAAAATGGATGCCAGCTGTGTAAAAAAAAATATCCATTGAGCCCTCCTTATCCATTGAACCCTACTATACTGTAGAGCTTAAATTCGAGCAACTGATCGAGGCCGTGCAGTCCGTGTACGTCGTTCCACACTGTGGTTTATGTCAATACTGAAATTTGTTTAGACTCCAAGAAAACGACGTACCAGCACCAGATGTGGCCAACACGTTGAGGGGTTCCAGCCCAGCTCCCTGTAGTATCATCGATCTGGACGCGATGGATGTCGACACAGATTTGCCCTCCGAGACTCCCGTGATTGACGCCACCCCAGCATCCCGCCGTCCAAAAAAATTGCCGCCATGTGGCGGATATATTTTTCCATTCAAAGCCGACAAAACTGCCAGCTCCGATTATCCGTTCAGACTCCACGACACCTCGAGCCCCCCCTGGGAATATAGTGGAAACAACGACGGCGTCCTCACCTTGCGGTCGATCAGCTGCGCAAAATTATGCAAAGAGGGACGGTCCAACTGCCGAGCCTGCGCAGATCTCCCAAAGCACCCTACTCTCCAGGGTATTCTGCAGCGCGCGGAGGAGGGCATTCCCGAGAGCGCAAACTATGTGTTCAATCCCATTTCGGGGCTGATCGAGCACCTACGTCGCAAAAACGGGCAGATTAAACAGCTTCGCATGCGCGGATTTAACACGGTAAAGCGCATCGCAGCGCAGACGCGTTCGCTCACTGACCACAAGCGCTTCGTTCTGGCGATTGGCAGTGGGAAAGTGGAGAATGTGGATCGCCTTGTGCGCGTACAACTAGGGCGAAAACAGGGCACCCGCGGGCTATTATCGACGTACGATGAAGCAGCAAAGGGGGTCTATCAGCCCAAGAGTTTTACCGAAGACGACCTCCGCGGTGTCCTGCTTTGGAAGCTGGCCGGGAACAGGGTCGCTGATTTTGCGCATCGTGCACTCGGGCTTCCGAGCAGAACCACGTTGCGGAAGCGAACAACGGTGCCGCCGATCGTTCCTTCCCCTGGCCGGCCGCAGGTATCTGAAGTTGCAGAGAATGACAAGGCGTGTTTTGAAGGTATCGCCGATGTGCTTGCGGCGAAGAAACCCAAGCACGCTGTTCTGATGTTCGACGAAATTGCAACGCAGAGACGCATTCGATGGGACCCGCGGACCAATAACTTTCTTGGTGTATGCCGGGAGCACGCTCATAAAGCCAGCCTCCAGTTTAATAGCGAGAAGGATCTTGAAGAGCTGTTCCGTGCGAAGGAGGAGGGCAAGGTCCACTTTGCCGGCGAGGTAAGTGATCCTGATCCTTTCCCACGTCTTTCAGCCTGCTGAGATTTTTGTCAGGCGACTGTCGCGGCCATTGGCATGCTCAGCGAGGAAACACGACTCTAAGTATCTCCTTGTCTAAATGCTTCTTCACCAGGTTTATTACCCCCGCAGTCCCGTAGCCGCGAAGCAAGCCGCACTTGGGGCAAGTGGCTTTTCCAGGCTCATGTACGTCCTTTTGCCAGATCACATCTAACGCCTAGATAATCGTCAGTTTGTTTACTTCAGGAGCTATGGAATTTGGACATACCGGTCCTGCTGGTCCATCCATGGCCTTGACTGCTATTGGTGGTCGTCGTTAACTTTTGCTTGACCTTGATCGCTTGTGATTTTCGAATTGTTTGCGCGCAGTAAGTATGCCGGACCATCCACCAAATGCGGAAAATAGGGTGCGATTGCAGTCGGTAACCTTCTGAGACCATTTACATTGAGTGTGGATGTTGCAAGGAGGCCCCAAAGTGAATTATACAGTGTTTATGACCTTCAGAATTTTCTGTACAAGAAAAAAAAAATCGACTGACCAATGAACCAACCAACCAGGGTCCGGTCCGGCATTCACGGCCCGGCACCCCCTTGGTCCTGTGTGTTGGGCATGCTGACAGCTATTCACTGGATTTTGACGGCTTCTGGAGCCACGTGGCGAGCTTTAGCCGAGATCGGTCGAGAAGCCGTCAAAATCCAGTAATTATGGGACGGGTGAACAGCGGAGGCGCGGCAGGGCCTTGGAGCATCGGGAAGAAAGGTCAAGACAACATAACCGGACGTGCGAATCTGAAGGGAATGATAAATGCTTGGCCTCTTCGCATTCGTCCGATCTCTTTTCCCAAATCTATGGCTATAGCATTGCTGACCTCTGGAACGATAATTCACTCACCCAATGATACGCTGGGCAACTTGACTCTGCATTCCGACCATGTATTCACAACGGACATTAGATGGGGCCAAGGGGAGGTCGGCGAGTTGTTATTTTGAATCCTTGTCTAAATTAAATAGTGCGTCTAATATTCGCTCATCCACTAGAGACATTGCTCGGGCTTGTGTGTCGCGGCCTGGATCCAGGCAAAACAAACGAACTATCAACGCACATCGTAAATAAGGTCCGTCAAATCTCCGCACCAATTAATTCTGAATTAAGAGCTTTACAGACAAGATCTCGAACTCAGCAGGGCTACAAAGTACTTACGAGCACGGGCCTGCTCCCTTCCTCAACCCCCGACATAACGCGCTGCGTGGCAGCGCTCGCGAATTCATTCCAACTGAAGCCTCATCCTTTTACTGTAAACGTCTTGGGCGAAAGTGGCAGATGGAAGACTACAGCGAAGGCGATGCCGATGCGGAGGGAGAACCGGACGACGCAGAAGCCAATTACATCTCTACAATGTGTCCGCTTGCCTCTTCTTCCTCCCCTACACAAGTGGTCAGAGGTCTGGTTGCTCCGGAAATGTCTGCAGGCGAAGAGCTCCGTCGCTCGTCTCGCATCCAGCAGCTGACCAGGCTCAAAGCCCCGGAGAAACAAGTCAAGAGCAGTCTTCGTAATTCAAAGGCTCCTGACGACGAGGCACCTTCACCTAAGAAGAAGTTGGGGTCCAACTGCCTACCATCTATCTGCGTTACCAATAATGTCCTCCTGCACCAGAGAAAACCCGCTGTGACCACCTCCACACCTTCGCATATCGGATCTGTTCATCCCACGACCTCCATGAAACGTGCGCCTGAGGTCGGTCTCGCTCGCTATGGGGACCAGCACCGCCCATGATTGATCCGGCTTGTTTGGCTCTTGTTTGTCCTCAATTAGACTTCCATTTCAATGTTCCTTCATGTAACGTCTTCCTCACATATTTTTCTGGCACATTTTCGCGGAACAAAATATTCATATATAGCCTAGGTACATGGGCCACATTAAATTTCGAATTGCTTGGCATTCCACTGCTGTAAAGTGTGTCGCAGACTCATGAAATGAGACCCCGTTCATCCACTTTGACTCATCTGAGCAATCCATTGTGTTTTATGAGTACACCATACAATTCTAGGGATTTCTTGACAATCAGCTGTGAAGATATTGTAAATATCGTGTTGAACTTGGTTGAAGGAAACAGGCCGTCACACTAACGTGACATTCGTCACATTTCAATCGTTTCACTTCGTTTAAGGCTCTTTCATAGATATTATCAGTTCCTAATGCATAGAAATGTTATATTGGTATCTTTAAACCATTCAGGAGCGGATAAGATGATTCTGATTATTTCATGAAGTGCTGCATTCTAATTTGAACCAGAACCGTAAAAAGCTTAAGGCTTTTTCAAATCTGAATAGATTTGTTGACTCCCGCAGTGAAAGAAGTAGAGAATAGATTAATATACCCCTTCTATGTTGAGTGTGCCTATGGTAAGGTTCGAGCGGGTAAACTTGCCCGATTTTATGACCTTTGGAGGTTTATGTCTTTTTCTGATGGCCAGGTTCTCATTTTCCCAGCTTTGGACATCGACCTCACTGTCGGAAGAGTCCTGATGGCTCTGCGAATACTCGTGTAGTGAATATTGGTCAACGGTATTATCTGTATCCATGTGTGAATTATTAGTATTCGCTGTTGCTGAAATATCTGGGCGGGAATTTTCCGTCCCCTGAACATTTCCCGCATCCCCATTTAATTCCGTATGAGTACCATCTGCAATATAGTATCCCCTCAGGTTGTTACTCTGCATGGAAGCCGGAGCCAGCCATGGTGAATCACAATCCAAGGATGACATATTGAGGGACACAGAGGAACCCATCTGCTCTTCGCCGGTCGCTGTAGCAGCCAGAGCAGCAGAGCTGTTACAGAAATGGCCGCGCATTGGGTAGTCAGGGCTAGGCCCTAGGATGCGAAGGGATTGTTTGCTCAGCACTTCGACTTCAATCTTACTGCGGACTTTGGACAGTGCAGATTCGATTTTATCGATTAAAGGCGGCCCTTGGGCGTCAGGGTTGGAGACGTGAAATCGAGGGACGTAGCGTGGTTGTCCCCGTTCAGTGGTCTCGCCTAAGTGTTTAAGGAGCGTGCCATCATTAACCTTTTTATTTACTCTCAGGCGTAGTCGTCGAGAAAAATCTTCGACAGCCTCGAGGGTGGGTTCGATTTCCGCAGCCCGTGGCTTAGGAACGAACTTAGGGTTCAATGAAAGCATTCTCGCTTGGTCAGAACTCAGATCGACAGACGTCATGTTGTGAAACGCTCGATTTCGGAGTCGAGTATCATAGTACAATTCGGTCATGCGACTGGTAATAAAGCGAGTGCGAACAGCAGGTAATGCAACAAAAAATTCCTTGGGGTAGGTGTCAGGGCGGTGGTGGTGAAACCGAATGCCCTTCTCAGAACTGTTGGTGTTGGTTGGAAGGTGTTGGTTGGAAAATTCTAAGTCCAAAGTGTATTTTTTTGCCTGGTGTATTCCAGGATGCCGGACTGTTGCTGTTGGTTGTCTTTTCTAGTGGTTGTGCTGGTCGGTTTCCCATTTTCTCGGTTTGGCATACTTGCATCTCGATCAAAAATGCGGTCGATCAATCATTTTGATCAGTTAGTGTATGACTCACTTTGGAGTTCAAACTGTACTAGATGTTCAAATTGGGGTCTTCCTCCCTCAGTTTTGATCGGATTGCCTTCGGAAGCGGTGGGAATGAAAGGTGCTGTTGTGCAGGAGTTTTTTTTTGATTTTCTACAAGCGCTCGCCGGCGCTTCGCGCCGGCTCCCACTTGCTGCTTGCCTCGGCCTTGCTAGTTGGGTTGGAGCTGAGTGTCTATTTAAAAAAAACAGTGACCTCAGCTTGACCGGCCCTTACTTCATCTTTTGTAGGTCGTGTTATGAAAATAATCTTTACTCTCTATAAAATTGAGCCGGAGTCTGTTTGTGTAATATTCAGTCGGCAATAACTCGGCATTCTGCGATAACGATAGCTTTCACATGCAGTTGTTGGCATCAACGGCACATTCTATGGAGGCCATCAAATCGGTTCGGGTCATCCCTCGGCATCAGGCGGAGCTTAATATAACGATGGCTTCATGCCGGTTGATGGATAACAGATGTCAGCTGCCCAATGTAACCATATGGAGATATGGCTTCAGACAGACAGACAGACATGCTAATTTTATAAAGAGGTAGACTTCTGCTGGAAGGAGCGCGGAAACGAGTTATTTGAATCGAAGATTTCCTTTGATGCCGACATCAAGGAGGCGCGACAATTAAATTTCGCGGGACACAGCCACAATATTTCAGAATGCTCGAAAACTGCCACCCCACCCACCCTGACGCGAGTGTCAATACGGATATCTAAAACCCGTAAAAGCCAGCACTGAACGTGATTTGTATTATTGCGTGAATCTAAGCACACAGAGGTTATGCATGACGGTTTTTATCGGACAAAAATATGATGCACTTGGATTGCATCGAATGCAGTTCTGCACGACGGAAAATATCAAAGGATACGCTCGTGGGGGCCAGAATTGGAAAATTCAAAGAATATTGCACAACAGTCGCCGGTGGTTAATTTTCCTGTAGACGTCCCGGAGGACTCATTCGCTCGGGTGGAACATAATTCCGGCATAAAATACGTACTCATTCCACTTCTGCATGAAGAAAAATAAAAAAGACACAGAGGACGGTCAATGTTTGCATTTATTTCGCTGATGGTGTACCCAATACCGGCGCCGGCGAGAGCATCGCGCACCACTAGCTGGGGGGATGATACATCACCTACTCTCGGGAGAACAACACCATGATGTATCAGGAGTTCTCACGAGAAGAGCGCCATGATATATCACACGAGAATACTGGCCATTTAGGTAGGCAGACCATGTGCACCACTAGCTGGGGGGGATGATACATCACCTACTCTCGGGAGAACAACGCCATGATGTATCAGAAGTTCTCGCGAGAAGAGCGCCATGATATATCACACGAGAATACTGGCCGTTTAGGTAGGCAGACCATGTACTTCCATCAATGTTGCTGGCATGGCCGAGCTCGTCGTCAACGTCGTCGGGCGTGTCTGTCATTGTTTGACAAAGTCCTCTGGGGCGGGCTGACATAATAGCCCAAATGGGCAATTCCCCGCTGACGGCCGCAAATTGACGGCGCGACGCTGGGCGCACTTCTGCACCAATCCCGTTACAAAAGAGGGCGGTGACGCATATCATAGGCTTGCTCCGCACCTAGGGTTGCCCGCCTGGAAGCAAACGAGTTGCTGCTCTCGTGAACATGTTTGCCTCTGACCGCGTGATGAGAATATTCGTCACAATGCTCGTCACGCTGCAGCGCTGATTCTGAAATGTCTCGATGCATGAGGGTGCAGGGCCAGCGGGAACGTTTCACTCGCGAAATCGGGTAGATACCTGGGGCTCTCATTCTGCACGACTCGATCTCTAACATGAGATCAGAGGAGTCCCTTTACAGGCGCCGCCAAGGCCGCCAATGTAACCGCCGCTTTTCCGACCCCGGCCTGTGCGGCTACTCATGATCATTGGCCGTACAGGTCTCCGAGCATTCTGCAGCCCCATTTTGATTCCCATGCTCTGCAATGCCGTTTTGAACCCTGTGCCTCGCTATCAAATGGTTTAATTCAGCCGAGAGCAGGAGGGATAAGGGAGCACTTGACATATTTAAGGTTTGAATGAATCCCCCGAGATGTTCGCATTTTGAACCACATGCCCCGGAATGGCATTTTGAATCAAATGCTCCGTAATGCCATTTCAAACACTGTTGAATGATTTAATTCGCATTTTGAATCACATGCCCCAGAATGGCATTTTGAATCAAATGCTCCGTAATGCCATTTCAAACACTGTTGAATGATTTAATTTGCATTTTGAACCACATGCCCCAGAATGCCATTTTGAATCAAATGCTCCGCAATGCCATTTCAAACTCTGTTGAATGATTTAATTCGCATTTTGAACCACATGCCCCAGAATGGCATTTTGAATCAAATGCTCCGTAATGCGTGATTATCTTCCAGTCACTATTTCACCAGTGACTGTCATCAACTTACACCCCATCCCAAATAGTGACTGGTTCAAGTCTAATCAAGAACTGATATTTATGATTATTGATTAGCCTCAAGGCGAGATGGCACGGAACGTAAAGCACAGCCACAGAACAAACATACGCAACCCGCGCATTGATGGCATCATACAGGAAATGGGATCGGCTGATAGAATCGGGGGAGCTAATAACACGACCGTCGCATTCTTCTCTTCTCACGTCTGTCCCGCGCACATCAGCTTCTCAGCTTCTATGTCCGAGGAACGCCAATATTGCTCGTCTTGTAAGCTCACCAAAACTGTGGATCAGTTTCGCATCAAGACAAATGGGACGCGCAATAGTACTTGCCTTTCGTGCAATCTCCGTACTAGTTCCGCCAATCGAGAGCGAAGATTGAAGGAGAAGAAGGAAAATCTCGATCCCGCCGGTAATGCCGAGGAAGACGCGTCCCGAGCAGATCTAGCCCCTCTGCCGTTGAAGGACTTCCTCGATGCCCTCAAGGAGAAAGAAGAACAAATTGAGCTCGAGGCGCGCGTCAATATTGCGTCTATTTCGGGATCACGACGTGACTGTGCCGACGGGCTCGCAAAGGCGATATGGAAATGTCGAAGTTATCGTTTTGTGTGCGTGTTTACGCGTCGTTTTCGGCCTTATCACTGATAATTTACTTCACAGCTATCACAGTAAATATGATCACAAGCGGACACCTGCCTAGATATCCTCGGCGTCCGAGCTCCGGTGCACGATAACCCACACTGCTTTGTGAGGCGCGCCGGCAATGGCGAGGCATTTGTGACCTCCTCCCCACGGCTCTGGACTTCCATTCAGCTACATCTTGTTCCAGAATTTCCCCCGCAGCAGTTCACTCTGCCGCGGACTTGGTTACAGCGCTCTGGAGCCTGTCTCCTCTCCATTTGTATCACATGGAAAGCTACGAATGCGCCATACATCGGCAACTTCGTTCAAGAGCTCGAGTCTGGTCGCTTAGATATCTCGCACAGGGCTCCAGACTCTGGTGCACCACTTCCTCACCAACTGGCCGAAATAATTTTTAAAATCTGCCTGGGGAAAGTATTGAATAATAGTGGCGCCTAGAGAATTAGCGAAAACAAGTTAGAACTCTGCGGAGTGGGGGGAAATTTGCTCCGATCGAGACTACATTATTTTTTGGAATCTGACAATGACCTGGTAACAAATCAGCTGTGAGGCTATAGAACACGACTAATTAGCTTACATTTCGACCTCGTCTACCCATTGGGCAACGCGTCCTTCCCAGGATGTAAATTCTTGTATGCCTTTGGTGTTATCTACACGCCAATCAAATTCCTTGCTCTCGCATAAGGCTTTTGCGCGCTCGGAGATGGCCGTGAATTGGGGTGAGAGGGCTAGGATGAGCTGTGAGAAGGAAAGGGCACTGGCAGCATCCCGAAAATCGAACATCCCGAGAGGCTTGCTCTGCTTAGAGTCGGGGGTGTGGACAGGGCAGACGATGTGAACGACATTCTGAAGAAATAAAAATAAAATCTTGGGAGATGAGAGTGAATACTCACTGTCGTAGGGTCTACCCAGGATAGCACCAATTTTGCCGCGACCCCCGTTTCTGAGAGCGCGAAGCCGACTACAGGTTCGGGGATCCCCCAAACGTATCGCTGACACGCGACACTGGCCATTAGGTTGCGAATATTATCTTGGTCCCCGAAGCAGAGGAATGGAAGGACCACGCAAAAGTGCCGGCCACGACCCGGAAGAACATGAGCATCCAGAGGAACATCGATGGAGAGATCACTGGAGGTGGAACGGTCACTTCTGCTGTCTTCGGTCGGAGTCGGGGAGGCGATTGGTGGGGAACATTCTGAACGATCTTCGACCAGATCGCCTCGAGAGTGTTGTCTTTCGTTCCTAGGACCTTCTACAATATGGCATGCAAGCATTGTAGCAACTCCATCCAGTCCACGACCGGTTGTCTTTGGGCGAGGAAGGACGAATGGGGTTTCTGTGCTGCGAAGGCGTGTCAGATGGGTCTAATGAGCCAAATGCATCAATACAGTATGGCGCACTCCTTGGTGCACATGCACGCCAAGACTCGCCACAGGCCAAATACAAATGGCAAAACCGAACGTGTGGGGCCGTAATGCTGAATGAGGGAACGAACGTCGGCCACAGTACAAAGTGTCAGATTGAAGACATCTGCAAGCCGCTCCTGGTGGGCGTCATTGAAGTCCGTGGTCGGAAGCTCGGGCAGGAGGTGTAAGATTCGATCTGACACGAACTCATACGGCCCCGTTGCGCACCAGGAAGGAAGGGACACGTCCGAAGTGGCGTAGACGGTGGAAATGGCTGGCCAGGCAGAACACTGCTGGAGACAGTCAACACAGTGAACCTCCACTGTCACTGGCAAGCTTGTTGTGGTGGTCATAAGGACGGCGTTGCTCGGAACTCGGCATATTAGAAAGCCGGTAGGTTCGGCACCGGCGAGCCGATAATTCGAAGCACGTGAATACCTTTTTTTTTTTTTTTTTTTTTTTGTGGAGCGTCTGGGTTAGTAGAAGGGGATAGCATCGTTGCTTCCCGTCATCAACTTCACGCAGGCCACTGTGGGGAGTCTTTACAGTCAACCTGAGTGTGTGGAAACAGTCGGCCTGAGTGTATGGAAACAGTCGGTCTGACTCTATGTGTTCAGTTAAGCTGACTGTTTCCCGACACTCAGCCTGATTGAATTTTGGCAGAAATGACCATCAGGCCGAGTGGGTAGTACACTCAGCTTGAGTGATGCAGTCAGGTTGAGTGGGTTCATTCAATCAGCTTGATTGTCCATTCACTCGGGTTGAGTGCTTCAAATGAATACGTTTCTGGTACATAAATACAGCAATTTGCGGTACATAAGGCGCGCCCCATTTTTTTTTTTTTTGCCTTTTTGGGCACTTTTTGATCCCCGCGCTTAGAACACCCGTAGCAGCTTCAATTCTCATCCGTTCATCGTGTTCATTGGCTCAAACGCTTCGCATTCCAAAGGCGCAGAGAAATGTCCACTCAGATATTTTATCTGCCCTCAATAACTGTTTTACCGAGTGATCTAAGAGCTTTTTGGGCGTTAATCGGACTAGGACAGCTGCACTGTCCTCAATTCTTGTCTGTTTGCCTTGGAAGTTGGACCATTAAAACGGCATTCAGAATACGCAGGGGATGGTCTCCTTAGATTATTTTACTGCACCAAAACAGTCCTTCATGGGATCAAGAACACGATTTTGGCAACATTCTCTAAAAGAACACGGGTAGCAGTGGTTCCACTGGCCCGAATCTCCTAGTTTTTGGATATGTTTGATGCTGGCATATTGTCTCAAGGATAGCCTCCTCAGATATACTCACAGTGCTCCAGTAAAATTTTGAATTCCTGCTGCCCACTGTAGATAGAGTTGGCAGTCGGATCAACTGTCAACACAATTGATTTATTTTTTCGGCATTTAATCCGACTGCTTCGGAATTGACTGCAATTCCATACAGTTAGTCCGACTGCGCACCAAGCAGTTGACCGGAAGGCAGTCATTTTGACTGCTCCTCATTTTTTTCTTTCCGGAGGCTCCCCAGGTGGCCTAGGGTCCAATTGAGTCACTCGAAGCCATTCGAATCAAGTTTGTACATGATTGCGACGGAGGCTGATCCGTGGCCTTTATTCGCTCTCTTGCTCGTACTACATCGACCTTCCTGTACCTCAACTTGGCTTGAATCTGTTGTTAATCCATCCTTCTATACTACTCTCCCAGTGAGAATCCATCTGAGCCAACCCTCAACTCCGCTGTCTCGAATCTCTTGTACTTGGCGCATAGTACATACTGTAAAACGCGCACGACTCCGGTGTTTCATGGCACCAGAGAGGTCTAAAAACCAGCGGGAACTCAGGAAAAAATGCCGCTGCACCCCGTACTGCAATAAGTACCGTTCGGCGCGTACTCGAAGACGCCACTACGCGGCCGCCGATCCTCTATTCATTCAGCCGTCCGAGTCTGAATGTTCCTCTTCCGAATCTCGACGTCCAAGAGTTCTTCCGGATCTTGTAGTACCGTTCACCAATTGGGATACTTGGAGATTCGCGAATCTTGCAACTGGCGTCGTAGAAGTCTAGCACATCTTGTTGAATCCTTCCCGATGTTGACTGCGGCCCGAGGCAGCAAAGAGACCACGTTGAAGAAAAGTGATTTGATTCATTGAGGTTTGTCGAGTCTTGCGAGGATTATGATCAGCGTATTGAGAGCCTGTGCGGGAATTTGCGCGCTGGGGGGAAATGACGGGGAGAGAAAGGAGCGAATGATGGAGAAGAAAGCTATCGTCGCATTTGAACGGGTATTGAGCGCTCCATCCGAACACATGTTTGAAGAGTCGCCTGATCGGCGAGGTTCAAAATAGCATCCAGTTTCCCTGACAAAAGCTAAAATACTTGATCAGAATCAGGAGGCGCTTGGGGACCTTGAGCTCGCGACGAGTGCATGCTCCTTGAATTCAGAACTCGAAGGAACTCGAAGGCGATGGGGGTGTGAAGTTAAACAGACGCCCGGCCCACCGGCTCTCGAATGATGCGATGGGTCAGCTGCCTCTGGCCGAAAAATCCCTTTGAAAATTCGAAGCAATGAGCTCAAATGGGGTGAGTTCGGGAGTATAAACATGACCAATTTGATTCAACAGATCTGCTTAAGATACGAGTAATAATTGATATCACAAGAAGGTACGAAGAATCTTCGATCACCTGCATGAGACAGAATTTCTGTATTTATATACATGGGTTGAAGATTTCATATCCGGTCCCCGTGTCGAGACATTTCAAAGATTTTGTATTAACGTAGACATTCTTGGGTTTATCATGCTAATCTTAGACACCAGATGGCACAAACGTGCATAGCATTACAAAGCATGTGATTCAAAATGCCATTCTGGGGCATGGGATTCAAAATGCGAATTAAATCATTCAATAGTGGTTCAAAATGGCATTACGACGCATGTAATTCAAAATGCCATTCTGGGGCATGGGATTCAAAATGCGAATTAAATCATTCAATTACATCCAGAGGACAAGTCTCCTTCAAGATGCTCCCCGTACAGGCTATACCTATACTTCATAAGGCCAGCGGCGCTGTTACGACCTTTGGGTTCTTTGTTCCTCTCGTGCCTGAACCTCTTCAAGCTTCAAAACCTCAAGCCACAGGTTTCAACATCTCAAGCTTCAAACCTTCAAATCTCAGGTCCTCAAATCGCCAAGTATCAAATCTTTCATGGTTTCAAGCATGTACACAATCCCCGCACTCAAGATTGCTATTCGCATCTTTCGTCCCCGCAAGATCTCTACTTCAAGTCGTTATGTCGATATTCTTTTCTGCCTCCTCTGGCCGTGCTTGGATCTCGACCACCTTCGGCAGGTTACCGTTACTTTCGTGTAGGCATTGTAGGTAGGGTTGGGTTCCAGGTATGTCAGTTTTTTTGTTTCTACTATCGTTTATTGATCATATTATTGAGATCATTGAATGGCGTCGTGGTGCACGACATGGCTATCAAGGACGGGTAGGCGGTACAATGCGGCCACGTCGAAAGTGGCCTTGGCAGATAGCGCGGCGGGTCGTATCGCCACGGCAGGACAGTCCTTCATGTCGTAGCTACTTTCCACTGCGAATACAGCATGTTTTCTATGGTTATGAATCAATACAATCTGGATTTTTACTGTGAACTGTGGTCAGAAGTAAGGTTCTGGGGACCTTCTGACGCCATAACTGATTATGGCGTTAGGCGTGTCATTATGCCGCCAGATGCAATTCTGGCGGCATGGCGCGCTTGGTTGGTGATGCCAGATCAGCCAGACACGTTCTGTTTTGCTGATGCAGTTCGTTTCTTGGCTTCGCTGAATCGCAGATTGAATATTGGGGTCACTGAAGAAGGTCGGGATCCCGGATCTGGGTTCTTTGAGAGGATAGCCAAATTCAGCTCGAACTCGTCTCCTGTCCTCAATGGGCGCTCTTTGGCCGCCCGTTGAGCATCGAGGAGCTCACGACGGGGCGGGTTTGCATAGGGCTTGTTCCAATAACTGAGTCGGACGCGACCTGATTTCGGTCCGGAGTATCGGTAAGATTCAGGACAATGCATGAGGAATGATATTTGAATGCGACCTGTAGTGTTTGGGCGGAAGTGGCAGCGTTCTCTAGAAATTTCATTTTCTGATGGCATCAAAAATACCGGTATTGCGTTGACTGCGGATTTGAATACGATTCTAACGTGCCTAATTTCAAGGCAATCTGATCAAATTTGAGCTTGTAGTGACGTTCCTCATGAAAATTGTCGAAAATGGAAGAAAAAAACTGTCCCCGCCATGCCTTCAACCATATTCTTGGTCTTCAGCATTTTTACTGCACTCACCTGCGCAGGTGCAGCAGCGATCATGGTACAACCTCTGGATAGCCTTGTACACAAGTGATTTAAGTCTCACGCCAGAACCACCACCATCACGGGTCCGCCGATGGCTCTCCGCCTCGAGCAACGGGCTCAGTGCATCCTGGGGGAGATGGTGTCATGTATGCCTCCCTCGTATTCTCCTCCGTCCGCCTGGCTCACCGGGACAAAAGCGACGTCGATGAAGGAGAATTCGGCATGCGCACGGCCAGGATCATACGGCGTAGTCGAGAGCTTCGCACTCGCAAGCCGAGTGCGTACCGCCCGTCGTAGATGCCACCAGCAGAGGCTGATTTTGCGTCCCAGACATCCTTGAGCATCCCAATCTCTGCCATGTCCTTGTCGACATGCGCGAATTCCGCGACGATCCCGTACGTGTCGCGGACACATTTGGCCCATGCCGTGAGTGCTTTCGTGCGCTTCTCTTGTTCTATTGATGTCGCGCTCGACAGGAGCAGGTATGATAGGGGGAATCCAGCGCCGTCCTGCTCCCCCATAATGCTGTATAGCTCAAGGTGCTTTGAATTCGTGTTACCTGCCCCACGATAAGTCTCAATTGCCTCATTAGGAAATGGGCACCTACACGTCGCGTCGACACCGATTTCGACGATCTTTCCTTTGAGAGGCTCCGCAATCTTCTTCATCCCCCCCCCCTAGAACTCGGACACTTAGGGAAAATTCATGAATAACATTTTATCCACAGATCCTAGAGTCAGGCCCAATAGCCAGATCGTCAGAAATTCGTCTTTCACCTGGGTCTCATGCTTTACTTTGTTAAAAACGGGCTAGAATTGGATAAAAAGCCACTGTTTTCCCTGGCGCGGTCCGGTGTCCGAGTTGTAGGTAACAGCCCGATTCAGCATTGATCTCGTTCTCATTCACTCGTTTCTCAACAAAATTCTTTGAAACTTAGTACACCGATTCCTCTAGATGTAATACACCGCCCTGGACAACGAAAATATTCCATGGCCCCCTTGACACTCAAGATACATCAATTAGTTCCACCTGAGCATCATTTCTCGAGTTTTGGCTGGATGTCGATATCTAGTAGTTGTGTGAGGCTATGAGTGAGTCCGGAGTACTTTTCTCACTTGTTCTATGCCTATTTAACTCATTTATGCTGCAATTGACCGAAGATATTCCCCGCTACCACCTATTTCTGCCGGACCAAATAATCCAGTCGGACAGAAGGGGTTTCTGACAACAAAAGGTCGACATCTATTGTTGGGTTGAAATTCCTCGTAAACTGATGGTTGAATTGCCCAGGTTTCGATCCCACAAAAGACACCCATCGAGATTTTGCACACGATCTTGCTCGGGATTATCAAATACGTCTGGCATATCACGCACAGTTTGAGGACACGGTGAAAATTTAGTTCTGCATATCAGTTGGAATTGCCTATTTGGGAATGGCACTGAGACTTGGGGCCCTTGGAGAAGCAATGATGCCTCGTTTTCGCCGGAATTGATGGTGCGCGGGAAAGCACAAAAGAAGTAATTTTTTCGTGCACGGTTTCAATCTATCAACAGACAAAGTGATTGAAGGTGCGTGGAGCATTTCTTGACTTGTAGTTTGACTTTTTAAGACATGACCTCAGACTCTCTTTACATGATTCGGCTGGAGTGTAACCTTGATAATATCCTACAAGACGTGCCTTCGCTTCGCTCCGGCAGGCACTCTGGGAAAACTGATGTCTGGGTGCTCCCGAAAGTGTTCCTGAAATTCAACGAATCAAGTAAAAAAGGGGGACCCTTGAAACTCGAAGTATTGAGATCGATTTCTGCTCAAGTATATGGTAATTTATCCGGCTCCCGATATGGTGGCGACTGAAACCTCATACACACACGCATAAATTATCGTATAGGTCAACCCACACCGGTTCAATTATGTCCAGGCGATACCTCACTCAGGAACGAGTGAGGGGCAGGCAGAGGCATACTGTGCTCTGTTGAACTCAGGGAGGGGAACTCGAAGGCGCACTCGAGACTGACAAATGGAACGTTCTTGCATAGTATTACCTGGTATTCAAATGTAAACAACAATCGCCGGGAAAATACAGCAACGCGCTAGAACGGGGTACAAATTCGGGGCAGCTGTGCGAGGGTAGCGGAAAAATAGAAATAGAAAGAGTGCAAAGACATTAAGTGAAAAAACGGGTGAGCGGACATTGGGAGGAATATTCACAGGAAGTGCAACAGAGTACAACTAAATTGGGAGATGCGCACCACGCGCCCATCGTATAAAAATTACCATCTGTTGACCTGTAGTCTGTACATGGATGCGGCGGTCGAGTATCTTATAGCGCAGGCAGACGAGCTGATCGCCAAGCCCACCGACTGGATGTCTTCCGAGCCGTGATTGACGAAGATATATATAGACCTGTCGATATGGAGTCAGGGGGCGGGGGGATAGGCAGCGGAATTTCGAGCAAGACTGTCAATTCGGATCTTCTACCTGTCTGTTTGCAAGCCGAAGTTGCAAGCAGTTTTTATCCAGTATTTGTGCTATACAGCTGCAAACGGAACCACAGAATCCATTTCACATTGCTTCGGCTCTGTGACCGCACCGGCAGCTAAAGACAACCGCCGACCGTGCAAGATCTGCAAAAAAGAATATCGCAGGGCACAACCGCCAGAATCGTACAGAAATAATTGAGAGTCAAACAGAGGCAACAGAAATTGAAATTGACATGAGGCTTTACGGGCGGAATCTACGAACGCTCGCCACGGAGACGACCGGCGAGGGCGAGGTCCTTGGGCTGGACGGTGATTCGCTTGGCATGAATGGCGGCGAGATTGGTATCCTGCACCGCGGATGGTAAGTAGTCTACGGAGTAAAAGGAAATCCCCCCACCTCGAAGAGCGACACAAGGTACGCCTCCGCAGCCTCTTGCAGTGCCATGACGGCGGACGACTGGAAGCGCAGGTCGGTCTGTATGGCAATTGTGGACAACAGCGAGAAGGAGGAAGAATCCCAAAGACCATGATATCTTGGGCGATCTCGCGAACGAGGCGCTGAGAGGGGAGTTTGCGGATAAGGAGTTCCGTGGATTTCTGGTAGCGTCGGATTTCACGGAGCGCAACGGTGCCTGGCCTAAATCGGTGTGGCTTTTTGACACCCCCACGGGGGGCCTTGTCGGCATTCAGCTGACTTGGATATTGCATACTTGATTATCCTGCTGGAATGGTGACCTGAAACGTGAACGCACCTGTTTGCGTGGCGCCTTGCCGCCGGTAGTCTCAGGGGGCAGTCAGCGACGGAAAAAGAGAGAGAAACGAAATCAATCACCTTGCGGGCAGTTTGCTTGGTACGGCCCATCAAGATCTCCAAGGGAGCAGTACTAGTAGGGCTGAGTAGTTAGTCCACCCGGTGTATTGTATTCTTTAGCTCGAGGTCATGCTTTTTAAAATGCAGTCTGGTGTGCCCCTCAACGGAAGAATGGTCCCTGTGGATCCACCCAGCATCCATCATAGCTACAGGTGCGCAAGAGGATGTATACACTCGAGTACGTCGACCAATGGTTGAGTGACAGCCCGGCAAGTTGCAACCTCTGTTTGCATTCTGGGGGATCAAGGTCGCAATCTGGCAAGTTGCGACTTCTGGCCAGTCGACAATGCTTGCCCCTGATGGTAGGCAGGACAACCTGGCCAGTTGTCTTGCCCCCAATCAGGCTGTTATCACGGGAAACAATCTGCCAAATTGTCTGCCTGATATTGGTGCTGTTATTGGTTGGTTGTGGGCTGTGTGGCCCACCTGATGAGTTCAAAAGAACGAAACCAACCTTCGACGCCCCAAGTAACATGTGGACCGCCAGCTTCTCGGGACCTTTTGGGTCGGTTGGCAGGGGGAAGCTGATTTAATTATCCTTGCTTTGTACACCGGCGGGGTCCCTGGAACACGCGTTCGTGATTCGGGCCGTGGGTGAAATGATACCTGCCTGCTTACCCACCTACCATTTTCTTTTTTTTAAAAACTGTTTTAGATCCGCTGTCAAGCACAACTTACCCGTGTATTGGCCGTTGGCTCTCTCACAAGTTCAATATCTGGTGCCAGATCAAATGAGGTAAACAATGCGGCAGTCTAATTGAACAGTGAGGGGCGGGCTCGGCAACAATAACATATCCACCCGAGATGCTTCTGCACATTGGTAACAAAAACACCATTCTTGCTATGCGAATTGGGTTTGAAACGCAGCGACTCGGCCGTTCCAAAACGAGGCTCGCAGACCTGCTGCCCCATCGCCACATCCGACACGCGGATGGTCTTCACGGATACCGAGGCAATGCGGCTGCATCGGGGAGAAACCGCAACAGCGATGGTACATTCCCTGTCGACCACCAGAGGCTTGCGGGCCTGCTTCCCCGTCGCCACCTTCTACACCCGGATGGTCCCGTCTGCGGTTCCCGAGGTGATGCGCGTACCTGTAATAGGTATATCTAGGCACTGAATAAAATTTGGGAGTCCTGTCAAAGCTGATATTGTTGACAATCCACCTGAGCCATCTAACGATTGTCAACAAAATCCTCGATGATCGAGCTTATGTGATCCCAATGAAGGTTGATAGTTCGAATCCCAGGGTGGGAAAGAATTCAACTGGGGAGAAGATTGAAATCCACACTGGCACTAACCGGCCACGGGGAAGGACCCCGGAATGAAGCTCTGACGGATTGTCAGGGTCAGTCATTTTGTTGACAATCCACCTGAGCCATCTAACCGGTTTAGATGGCTCAGGTGGATTGTCAACAGATATGAGCGACATTCTACTGCCATGATTCAAGCAGTCCTTTGAAAGCATCTACAAATGGCACTTCTTTTTTTGTTAATACTGGGACTGTCATCCGGACATTATCATACCCCTGCCGAATGAAGTAGAAGAGCGATCGGGACTTCTGGACAAGGACTACTGTCTACAGCAGACTCAACTTTCCTTCCTATCTAGTAGTATCTCACAATGTGACTACTCTCCCTGTCCGGTTCCAGATTTGTCAATGGAGAACAACTAAATGGGAACCTAACTATAGTATATGTGTTGCAAGGCAGCAGCCCTTACAGCTAATGTCGGAACCGAAGGCGCCACCGAAAATTTCCTGATTTGGACGCATTTTGGAATCTGCGACCGATTCCCGCATATCTCGGTCCGTTTTCATCGGATTACCTTTATAAGTGGTGGAACCTCTCAGGATAATTACGGCGCAATTAGTGATGGAGCCAGAATCACGAAAATATGATTTCTTCTGACCGCCTGACAGAGGGGCGTGGTTTGCGTTCACCACGTTCTGCTGGGGCAAGATCTTGTCCAAACAAGCTAAGATTCTGGGAGGGGAGACCGTCATACATTCTAAGAAGGTGGATAAAGTCGGATTTACCCATTTTCCACCTGGGGAATTATATCGCGCTGGAAGTGATCTTTTGGCCCACAAAATTTAACCAGGAATAATTCCCCGAGTTTTCAACTAAACACTCCCAAGCAAGGGCACATGGTGCTACCTCAGATATGGGACTATTTCTATCTAACTCGGTTGGCCAAAAGCGCCTGCAGGAAATACACCAAGTAGAGACCACCGTGATAGCAAATGACGCGTGTGGCCACGACACGCTCTAATTGGCGTATTTCCCGGAGGTATTTTGACCGAAATAATTGAGTAATCCACAAATGACGTCCGAGTCTAGGGTGACGCCAAGACACGGTCCGAACATCCAATCCACAAATTTCGTCCACATTTCTGGGCCAGCCAAAGAGTACAGTCAAATATGGCCAAGCAGTCTGAAGGGGTGTTGCGCAATTTGCTTTCTGGATGGATGGTTGCGCAAGTAGTAGTGCGAAAGTCCGAGGCAACCACCCAGGGAAGCAGAGCGCAGTGATTTGCAGCCTTGTGATTGTCCACTGTTCCAGGAGCAAAGCTTTGTGTTTTCATGGATGGAGTTAAAACCAAATCGGCACAAAGCTGACGGAGGGTAATGCTTAAAGAACGGGTAATGCTTGACATTCCTGCGTACCTTCCAGCTCCAGATAGGACATTTTCGGTTGTGTAAGTAATGGGCAGTGTCCTCAGACCGATCATTGACCCCCAGGAAAGCTAAGATATCAAGATTCAAGATGATCATGCATCATACAAATTTTTACCTCATTTTGCTTATCACAAGGCAATGGAAGCGATTTAAATGGATCCAAACTAATACCTCAAGCAATCTCAATTGTCCTGATCCAAAATTTGGGCCATTATGTGGATATAATATCAAAAGATATCTGGTGACACTTTTCGCTTATTTGAGCAATTGGGGACCAAGGAGAGCAACTAGTGCAAAGTAAAGCCTAACAACTGAAAGAGACAATATGAAACATCCATATTATGCTGCTTTATTATCTTTCCTATGTACCACGTCACTCTCTTCAGCAAACGTTCCCGCTGCGCTCGTCCCTCTGCAAAATGATCTCGGCCAATGCAACCAGTATTGCCGATTTTCGGAATACGAAGCGAAACCACCTCGCAGAGGTAAAAGCAAAAATTTACGCGCTTAAATCTTCCCTCGAACAACTGGAAGAAGAATACGAGGAGCTGCAGGGGATACTCGACACCATCTTCTATCCCATTTCCGCTGTACCTGATGACGTGGTTTCCAGGATATTCGTCCATTGCCTGCGGGAAGATTGGCGCGTCAGACCATCTCAACGTGCTGCACCTCTGAATCTCGTGCGCATTTCGAAGCATTGGAGCACCGTCGCGCTATCGACGTCGGAACTGTGGTGCTCAGTGGAATTGAGCTTTACTTCTTCATGGGGGGACTACGGGCGCAAGATGTCCCGTGTGACAATGTGGCCCCAGCCCTGGAAGCCTGGTTTGGTCGAGGCAAGTCCCGCCCTCTTTCGATTACGTTACGTTGTGATCATGGCCGGCACGCCTTCCCGCCTGGTGTTATTCCTGCCATTGGAAGGTTCTGCCTCCAATGGAGACGTCTAGAAATGGCGGTACCCAGTCACGATCTTCCCGATTTTCAAAGCATCTGCGGCCCGTTTCCGCTTCTTCACAGCTGTTCCATTCACGTCTCGGACTTCCATGCAGCTTTGGGCACCCCGTACAAGCTCAGCGCTCTCCGCGATGCCCCCTCAGCTGCGGGAGCTTTTTTTGGGGGAGGGGCGTCAGCATCAAAGATATTCCCGCCGAGCTACAGCACTTAACGACCCTTGAAATCCACGATCTCGCCGGCATCGTTTTCCTCGAATGTGCCGACCTTCTTCGATCATTTCCACAGCTTATCCGCTTTTCATCCTCGATCGCGAACCGGTGGTAGCCAATCAATCTCCTGATCCGCCCCGCATTGTTGCAGACCTTGTGTCTCAACTACGACGACGCGTTCCTCGCGCATGTGACTATTCCTGGTCTCCAACGCTTCGAGTACAGAATTTACGAATCCGACAACTCCGCCCACCGTCCCCACTTTCCTGTCGTTCATCTCCCGCTCCTTCTGCGTGTTGCAGCATCTCGCCCTATGTGCCCCCCCCCCCATATCGTATCGACCTGTCCGAGAACTCCCTCATGCAATGTCTATACGCCGTGCCTTCCGTGACGACGCTCAGATTCACCGCCGCCGTCATCGCGCAACGTTTCTACCGAGAAT